>MU223104.1:3654538-3682775 GCA_018584345.1 Thuja plicata
CTTCCAACCTCACTCGCTTTGCATAAAACCTTATCCTCCATTTTTTCTTTCATCTTCCTTTCCCTATCAACATCTTTGAGCATATCATTTTGAATCCTTGGCATATCATGGTTTATCCTTTCAAGGAACATTATCTAAAAAGCTTGCCTTCTTCCAAAAAACTCAAAAAATATTCAAAAAGAAAAAAAGAAAAAAGAAAAAAGAAATATTAAAGAGAAATAAATTCATCCTATGGTGAAAACCACTCCCTTGTGGCACCTTAGATAAGTACCGTGATGAAAACCTGGCAATCAGGCATCATGCGTAGTTCTTCTACATCTTTCATCCATTCTGTATTCTCTCATTGCTCTTGACAATGTTGATCTGTACACGAACATTTGGGCTATCTTGTGAGTTATCTTACGATGATCTTGCTTTCATTCTTTTGATGTTTAGCCTTCATATCTATCTTCCTCCATTCATTTTTGCTATCGCTATCTTTTTCCCCTTTGGTATTGATCTAATAAAGAAAGAAAGAGTAAAACACGGTGCTATGAAGCCTCTTGACATATCTACTCCTTTGGACTGCATCCTTTCCTACTATTGCATTACGCTTTTGTGACTTATCCTATGTTAGCCTTTCATTCTTGTCCAAATGTGCTTTACATAATGTTTCTATTTCCCTAGTTTGGGTACTCTTGCGGAGTTTTCCTTTGAAGATTTCTTCCCTTCATTCTCCTTCATTCTCTTGTCTTCCATCTTTTCCACTAGCTTGTTAATCCCTCTTGTCCTCCACCTTGCTAAATATTGGGACTACACTATGTGATCTTGCTTGGGAGTTTGATGTCCATTCTGTCTGGGGGCATCCTTTGTACATAATTATTTTTTTTGTATTATATATAATTTGATCAAAAAAAGGATAGCAAAATGTAGAGAGTATCTACAAGTCTTTTAAAATGAGAACGAGGGCCCAGCCCTCCAGAGGGATATCAAAAGGAGTTTGTACATAATTATTGATCCTGAAAAAAAACAAAAAAATGATATATTGTCAAAAATTCTAAAAATCGGAAAATGTCCTGAAAAAATCATCATCGTACTGAAAACCTAGTAATATGCGCTTTGATGTATCTCCAAAAAAATTATATATTTCAAAAATACAAAAAAATTTAAAAAATTCAAAAAAATAGAAAAAGTGCCTTGGTGAAAAGATCCATATTTTCTCGAAGAAGCTCAGAAGAAGGACCCAAGTGAGCCAGCCCACCCCGCTTCTCCTTCAGACTAATGACAGAGTTGAAATCCCTGGCAACAATCCAAGGCAAGAATGGGTGACAGCTTCTAACATGCCTAATATGTGCCCAGAGCTTAATCTTGCCAGGGAGATCTATAGGGGCATACACATTAGTAACAAGAATCATCTCTCCAGTTTCCAGAGAAGAGGCCACCATTGAGAGAGCCAAGTGACAAGAGATCCAGTAGAGAGGTGTAACTTTCCTAGGATCCCAGCAAATGGAAAGACCACCAGAGCTCCCCAAAGCACCAACACACTGACATTTCCCTAGAAACCAAATATTAGGAGCACATCTAAACATGGAATCCACTGAAAGCTTGGTCTCCTAGATACAAAGGATATCTGGAGAATGATCAGCAACCAGCTCATGAATAGCTTTTTGTTTGGGGATGCTATTCAACCCCCTCACATTCCATGAGAGAATAATCATTGAGTAGAGTGGGGGAAATGTTCATCCAAGGTCTTTACAGGCCCAGACTCTACCAGTAAATCTCCTGTAAGTTTAATTTTTTCTTGATCCTGCTTTCGCCCAACTCTTGAGGGAGTAGCAAAAGAGACTTTCTTAAACGGTCTTTGCATCAGGCCAAAAGTAAGAGAAGATCCCTTTCCTTTACCAAAGGCCAACACATCCTTGACCAAATCTGCCACAAGAATATCCTTTTCTTATGGGGCGGGAGAAACCACAAGGGCACCAGACTCAGGGCCAATAAGGGTCTTCGGCTTCTGCTGAACTACAACATCCTAGTTGCCACTAAGAATAGAACTCCTCCCATCTGAGCCAATAACCCCACATTGAGCATCTACAAGAATGCCTTCTTCTATGACCATTTTGTCTAGCACTTCAAATAGATTGAACCCTGAGTCCACTTACCGATCTAGATGAGGTCACTTCTGACCCCTTCCCTTAGCATGACTGGGAGCAGGGATAAAACCATCATTATCAGGACCAGTAGTGTTTGTTGGCCCTTGCCCCTAACTAATAGTATTCATCTGAGCTTTCCCTTTACCAGTACTATCAGTTTGAAATTTCCCTTTTCTAGTACTAACATTTTGACAATTCCCCTTACCATCATTAGCCATCCTTGGGCCTGAGAACCCACCAGGAGTACCATTTCCTTTAGAGGCTTGAGGGCATTGGTGCTGTAAATGACCATACTCATGACAAATGTAGCATCGGAAGGGAAGGGATTCATAGTCTAGCTGTTGAATCCAAGAAGAAGAGCCTAGGCAAATTTCCAAAGAGTCTAGCAAAGGATTATTTAAATCAATTTCAACACAAATACGGGCATAAGAAATAAACTTTTTATCTAGTGATTGATGTGCTATAGCAGCCAGCTTCCCAAGCAAAGTAGAAACCTGTCGAAGGATATCCTCATGCTAGAACTCCAAAGGAAGCCGCAGTAGGTGGACCCAAACAGGAACCATCGAAGGGAGATCCTCAGTAGAATTGAACCCCGTATGCTAGGGTTTGATGAAAAGTCCCACCTGGTCATAAAAATATGGACCTCCCTCAAAGACCCAGTCCTAATCTGACATGCAAGAGAAAGCCACCAAAAATTAGCTATTACCAGCCAGCATAATATCCATATCACCTTCCACCTGCCACGAACGGCGAATCCAGGCTTCCAGAGCTAACAGGGAAATCTGGATACCAAGAAACTTGCATATCAATGCATGTTTGGCCAAATAGTCCACCTCATCCATTACTTCTTCTAGAGGGATAACTAACACAGGTCGATCCTAGCTACATGGAAGGTAGCCATTAACTTTATTCAACTTCGAGCTCTGCTCCAACATAAAATGTCTCCTTCGCCTATGAACTCACCCCGAGAGAAGATCCACCACCAGCTAAGGCTCCAGCAAGAGTGAGACTCTTGGAAACCCCATTCATGACCATTAGAGCCCAACAAAAAGACTCCCTCATAGTCGTATGGATTCTCCCCTATATGTGTCAAGCGAGCAAAAACCTCCTATATTTTCATGGGAATGGATGGTACACGCGACACATGAGTTTGACTAGAAAACTAAACAGTCAAATTCCCCACAACTACATAAGTTAAAACTTAAGAGAAATTTTATTTTAAGTTTTAGGAGAGACCATAGCTTTTTTGATTGGCCAATTATAGAGCCCCTACAATCCAGAATCTTTGAGCTAGTATTACATCTATCACCCATTCAAAAAAGGAGACAAGGAATCTTCGAGATCACATCAGCTCCACTTCTATTGTTCAAAGTAAATGTGGCATTGTTTGGCTTCACATCAAAAACATTCAGGAGATCAATATTATTAAGAAGGGTGTCATAAGGATTTAGTCTAGTCACACCGCCTCTTTTCTCCTCTAGATTGAAAACTACATTGAAGTCACTAGCCATAACCCAAGGGAGAATGGGAGGCAGAGAAAAAACATATCAAATATGCTCCCAAAGTTGTGAGTTACTAGAAAGATCTATAGGAGCATAAACATTGGTCAAAAGACAATTTTATCCTAAATCTTAAAAAAGAACGATCACAGAAATACAGGAATGACTCAAAATCCAAAATCAAGATCCAAATCGATGTTGAATGACCTATACAAACACACATTATATATTTGTATAGTATTAAAATTAAAATAGAAAATCAATGGGAACCTAGAGAATGCATACCAAAGATTATTAAAATAGGTGGGTACATGGAAAAAAAATCCATTGACTTGATATGTAATACAACAAGTTTAAGGTTTACAATAAAATTGACCTCGCAGATGATCAATTAGCATCATCAATTCAAATCTACTTGCCAAGCATATACTAAAATTCATAATGTTGAGATAGGTCACGTGACTTATTTTTACACTTGCCAAATGAAATTATTTAAATTTTTCTAAAGCCTTTTCCAAAAGTTCACTTTGCTTATATCCTTCAATTATTCAATTCCAGGGACGTGCATTTCTTTCAGGAAGACTATCAAATAGTTCATGTATCTGATCTATATTTTGACATGTATCATACATATTGGCTAAGGAAAAGAATTACAAACAATAGAATGTTTTAAATGGAAGGAAAGGCTAACTTTTAAATATACGATAGTTTAGTATACTTATCTTTGATTTCACTTGTATTGACTCAACTATTTATGTGATACTATATCACTAAAAATTTAACCTATAAACACTATAAAAATATTTACTATACAAGTTTTTGATAGAAAAAGAAGCAAGAGGGTGCTGGCCCATGGAACAGAGGACTAGTAGCACATTAACAGCATATTAATGGAACTAGTCGAAGCTTACAGCAGTTTAGTAAGATATCACAGACACCAAAAGTTCTACCTCTATCAAAAAAAAAAGTAACAGTTCTACTCAAAATGATTAAACCAGAGTAATTGCTATCAACAGTAGCATCAAAAATATTGTCACTAAGCCACACAGGGCTCAACCAAACCAAAATAATAAACTTAACATTAACCCCAAACACAGAGTAGGGGAACCGAGGGACAAGCCCAGCCAAAATAACCTGAACCATAGGTAGCAACATTAATTCTTCTCTCCCAGCTGTTTAGACAGCAGGGTTCTCGCCCACTCCTCCTAGAGGAACAGGAACAGATCCTTGTTATCTTCGTTCGCTTCCAGTTTTCCATCTACCAGCTTCTCCTACATGTTACAGAGGGTTTTTGCCAAGGCATGCATCACCTTCAGTGCAAATTTGTTGGTCCTCATGGAGTGGTTCATCAGGTCCTGCATACCCTTTTTGATCTCTGCAATTTCCTTGTCAATAATCACAAACTTTCTTTTAAGGGTGCCTATGAAATTGCATTTTTCCTCCATTCCAGAGGAGAGGGGTTTAACCTGGGGATCACGGTGGGGGCTTTGGGGTGGGGTAGGATTCTTGAATGTTACCGTAGCTCTCTGGGGGTTGGTCAAGGGAGTATTACCAGTCAGGCTCATATAGCCTTTCGAGGAAACATTTCTAGAATTTGTGGAGTGGGAGGCATTTTCTGTCAGAGAGAGCTCTTTGGAGGCCGTCTCCAGCATCTTGATTTTGCATTGTTCCTTGGAAATTCTATTAGACCTCCTACGGCCAGAACCGCTTAGGTCAACCTCCAAATTGACCTGGGTTTCCATAATTTTCTTTTTTTTGGGCTTGTAATCTATCTCAGGTGTGCTGTCAACCCCTTTCCCTTCAATGTAATCCACAGAGTCTGAAAGATAAGAATCCTCCTGGCCATCCTTCTTATGGGTTGGGATCTTAATACTTTTTTTACGGGTTTTTTTCTCAGACTTCATAGGCCCTTGAGTGATACTGATGGATCGAGAGGAGGAGTTGGAGGTCTTTTCAACTTTTTCAGCAGGTGTCTCCTGGGGCATCATCTGAATAATCAGAGGGGGTTGGGGTGCCAGACATATGGCTTTGTGAAACTGGAAAAGATAGAGGAGGAGGCCTTGGTGGAGGATAGCTCTGTCAGGGTTGCTTTTAATATCAAGGATATTGCTTTCAATAGAGTGCAAAAGATAAAACTGTATGGAAATTAAATCTTTATTCCTAATATGATTCAGGAAAGGTAAGTGGTAGTTTTAAAACACCATGAACTTACCTTCAAGCGTGAAATACTTCATGATAATGAGACAAATTTTTGGCCAGAAGTCCGGTAGCTCTTCTCTGTTGAAACCCCCTTGTTTCCTGACCGGCAGCTCCCCTTCTTTGAAAATGTTTTTTAGGCTGGTAGGGTCCGTAGTTTGACTAGTCTTTTTGTACTTTCTCCCCACCAGAGGGAGCCCCGTAGCCTCAGCAATGATCTCCTCATTGAGCTAAAAGTGAATTCCTCCCACTGAGACATTTCTATTGTTCTAGGAGGAAACAAACTGTTTAGATATTCTCTCATCATGGACGCCTTTCATACATTCCATGAAACCCCAAATTCCAGTTTCCTTGCAATAATGGGTGACCAGCGGATAAGAAGTAAAGGCTTCATCAATATTATTAGGTTTGATATGGAGAACATTACCCCCCATATCAGAGGTCTGGTCTTCAATCGTCAGAATATCCTTGGGGTCTGAGAGCCGACTGTTGTTGCATGCCATATAAAACCACTCTTTTTTACAAATCCATTTCAAAAAAAGCTTATACATACCATGCCGGTTTTGGGGATTTTGGAGATTGGGCTCTATACTGACAAATCTAAGAGATCCCTGGGTAACATAAATAGTAATAATAGCATTACTACCATTAATCACAAAAAATTCCTTTTTACACTGACAGCGATCACTCCACACAAACAAAAGGTAATAATTGAACTTTATGGGGCTTTGAGTTTTGTCTTTCATAATCACACAGCTAACTCGAATATGCCAACACGTGATCGAGGAGGGGTTCGTAATAAATAAGCCATCCTGGCACATTTAGACAATTGTATTCATTTCTCCCTTGATGATATGCTAAGTCATCAGAGGTAAATCACCAACTAACATCCAAATATTAAGCTTGGTTTGTTTTAGACCCATTGCAGCCAATGAGTCAGCAATCGAGTTTCCCTCTCTGTAGGTATGGCCTATAGATATATGTTGGAAGCTCTCAAGAAGCTCATAGACCTCCAAAATAATGGGTCTAGTCCGCCACCCCGCACCAGCACCACTCTTAACTGCCTCTATTATAACTTTGGAATCACCCTCAATTTCTAGCTGTCTGAAGTTCATCTATTTTGCTAGTTTAATCCCCTAGAGAAGAGTAGTCCCTTCCGCCTGGGTGACAGTACAGTTATTGATTGGTCCCGCATAAGCTAGAAGGTAAGTGCCATGGTGGTCTCTCAGCACTCCTCCCCCACCATGCCCAAGATTGTTAACTGCCCCGTCAAAGTTTAATTTTATCCTGCCTCTAGGAGGGGCAATCCATTTGGTGGCTTTTTTGGCAGTCATTTTAGTATTATCAAACCTGGAGAACCCACTCAGGAGGTTCCAGCATTCCGTTATCTTAGCTTCCTAGGTAGCAGGAGAGCTAGATGGGAGCTTCCATTTAGCCATCCTGACATTTTCACTCAGAAGCTTAGTTCCAATATGGAGACAGGTATCAGGCTGGATGCCTGTCTCCCTAAATATCCTGTTGTTCCTTTCTTTCCAAATGGACCAACATATGTGTAGGGGAAGCATACGCCAGAGGAGTTGGAGCATAGGGTGGTTTGAGGGGGATCTCCATTCAACGAATTGGTGCACCTTGCCACCTAGGACCCACGAGATACCCAATCTGTCAAAAATTCCTTGCCACATGCTGGTAGCATAGTCACAGTGGATGAAGAGGTGATTTACTGTCTCTTTTGCCTTCTCACAAAGGACACATCTGTTTTCCATTGAGAAGCCTCTTTTAGTAAGATTATCTTGGGTTAGGATCTTACCATGCATTAGGGTCCACCAAATTTTTTTTATTTTATGCGTGAGTTGGGGGATCCACACCTTCTTCCAGTCCCCTGGGTTGCTCTCTTCCTTAAGAAGCAGGTTGTAAACTGAACTAACTATGAAATCACCAGTCTGGGTGGGGGTCCAAATAATAGAATCATCAACCTTAGAAATTCTGATACTAGTCAGGATGTTCATAAGCTCCTTTGTTGAGTGTTGTAGATCTGGTCTGTTCCTTAATTGATTGGGTATATCAGTCCAAACTCTTCCGTTGGTGTATTTGGAAGCTCTAAGACCCAGGGTAGGTCGAAGGAGATCCATAATTGGTTTGAATTTATTACCCAGCTAAGATTGGTTCATGATCCAATGGTCATTCCAAAATCTAATAGACCTACCATTACCAATTTTCCAAAAAGCCCCTCTGGATAGGAGCGGCTTACACTTGCAGATGTTTATCTAGAGTTTGGAACCACTAGGGTGGTCACTATTATGGAACATCATTCTGTAGGGGTGGCTTTGAAGATATTTGGTTTCCATTATTCTGCACCACTCCGCTTTTCCCTCAATTAGCTTCCAAGCCACCTTAGTAGTAAGGGCCTTGTTCATCAGACCAATTTTTTAGAGGCCAAGACCTCCCAATATTTTCGGGAGGCAGAGAGTGTCCCAGTTGACAAGTGAAATCCTCTTTTTTTCTTCAGTCCCTGCCCACAGAAAGGTTCTCTAAATTTTTTCCAGTTTTTCGGCCATATTGCTTCTGATTTTGAAGAGGGATAGGAAGTAGACCGGGATCCCCTGGAGGGTAGAAGCAACCAATTGAAGTTTGCCATCATTTCTTAAAATCTTTCCTTTCCAGCCAACAAGTTTCCTCTGGGTTCTTTCTAGGATAGAGTTCCAGAATTCAAGGGATGCCTCTTTGACCGTGAGGGGAAGGCCAAGGTAAGTAGAAGGGAGTGAGGCTGCCAAGCATCTCAGAATTCATAGCACCTTATTTTGTACGTCCACCAAAGTATTGAAGAAGAATATCCACCTTTTTTGATAGTTAATACATTGACCCGAAGCCCAAGAATAACAATCCAAAGTTTGTTTCCATTGCCTAGCCTCAATAACAGAAGAATACCCGAAGAGGAAAGTGTCATCCACAAACTGTTCCAACACCACTTGAGGGTGAACCCATAGATTGTATAAGGTTAAGAACATAACAAAAGAAAATACCAAAAAAATACAACAACTAAAACTAACAGAATACTCATAGTAAAAATTTTGCATTATTTTATTCTCATATTAGCTTTTTTATGAACCAAAAAAAATAGAATCATAAAAATTATGACTTTCCAAAGCCATATTAACTATCCACCAAGGCTAGTCCATTTCCTAATACATTTTGAGCATATTTTTTATACAAAATAAAAAGTTTATATGATTTTTATCTCATTTTAACTATTCTATGAACCAAACAAAACAAACTCATAAAAATTACCACTCTCCAAAGCTATATCACCTCACCAACAAGGCTACCCCATTTCCTAAAACATTTTGAGTGTATATTTTACATTTTATGAAAAATAATTAGGTTTCATTCTGTAAAATTATTAGCGATAGGACTTTCCTTCTACTAGAGTAAAGTTGAGATAAGTCCCCACCAAGGTTGAAAGAAAGGATCACCTAATCTACAATCAGATGCTCAACCATCGAGCTATAGGCCCAAAGATATGAGAAAATAAAAATATATTTATACAAAATTATATCTTCCTTTTAGGGTAGAAACCTCTCTCTTGGCACATTTGTAGGCCCCATAAACTATTATAAATAGTAGGAATCATGGATGTGGGAGAAGTTTATATAATTATAGCTTAATTATTTTAAATCCTTATTAAAATATCTATTGTGTATATCATACAATTGTTTATGTTATAAAAATAGTTTATCTACCTTGTCTATCCTTCAAAAAATTTCACACATACCACATTACTTTTAGTTTGATGTATTTCAATATTTTGGGGCCCAAATATCCCTATACATAGGAAATGAGAAATATTTGTAGAGACTATTTTAAATGAAAAACAATCAAATTCTTTACTGATATCACCAAATATTCATCACATATCGCAACCCCAGAACATCGAGTACAAAAAGTTTCAAAATTTCTCAGCAGAAAATGAGGGATTCTTTGTATTTACATAGAGGAAGATTTAAATGATGGAAAAGGGCCCTCTCCACCTTCAGCTAAGGTGAGCAAATATTTATGAGGCAAGTATTTTTTTTGTGTACACTAATACCTTCATGAATTATGGGAACTTAGTTTGGTTGTGTTCGTGATATAATATCCATAGAATGATTCTTCTTAGCCCAATTTTTGTTTCATGCATTTAATATTTTTCTTTTAGTAACAAATGTATGACAAAAACCCTTCAATGGTGTTAGATAAGTATAGATCAACATATAGAAATATTTTGCTTGTCGATGTGACATTCACACTTTACTTTGTGAGCCTTTTTTTCAAATGTTTGATATTTTACTATTTGTGGTCATCAAAACTAATCCATTATGTTCAAAATTGGATTTTTAAATCCTTTAAAGGAGAAGATCCATGAAAATTTATGATAAGGCACAACATCATTAGGTTTTTTCGAAGGATGGGTCTTTTCTAAAAAGATCTCCCTCTTAGTGCTCCAATTGCAGGAAAGTACAATATTAAACTAGTTGGTTCAGTAGTTTTTAAGTTATATGGAATGCTTCAAATTTTGTTTGGAAGTTGATTGCCGATCTAATGATATTGTTAATAATGATAAGATATTCTTTAGGGATTATTTGATTTCGTGTAATCTTAAATAAAAATATAGATCCTTAACACAAATCTAGGGATGCTCTGCTAAAAATTAGGCCTCTAAGGGTATTTAGTTTTTGATAAATATTCTTAAATATGGCTACCTAGTTGTATGTTGGGACATGTGTAAGAAGTTTGACATTCCCTAGACCCAATGGACGAGTTATTCAAGGAAAAGAGAAACATGCTCTTCCCTATCCATTCCCAAGTCAGTTTACTATGATGCCACCTCCTTTATATAGTATAAGTGGTATGATAGATCCTTTTTATTTGCCACTGAATCTAAATTCTTGTAAATATGTCACAATAATTCTGATGACATTTTCTCCTATTATGATCATTGCTTGAATTTAAATCATTATTCATCTTCCTAGAAGACCTATTGTGGTAACCTATGGGGAAAACCTTGTGAGCCCTAAAAGTAGATTTTTTCTATGGCATCTGATGCTACACAGACTTCATCTTCATAAGCCTAATGGTGAAACTAATATTTTATCCTCTTGTAGAATGTATGAAACTATTAAGAATGTATTATTTTTTTGTATTTTTGATAGGGGTTTGGGGGTATTTTAGTCTTTTATTTAACTCCACCATTAATATTAGTGATTTTGTTTTTGGCTCTATCCCTAGCTTAAGAAAGTGAAATATTTTTTGGTTTATTATATCCTTACAAGCTCTTTGGATTATTTGGAAATATAGAAATGAAAATTTATTTAATGGAAAGAGTAGAGCACTTATGTGGTCTCAAGGGAAACTCATATATTATGTTACTAATTTATTGGTAATTGTGGCTTTAAGGTTCTCTCAAAAGAAGTTCGAAAAGTTGTGACAAGATGGAACAACATGGGTCTTCACATGCAAAATCTCCCATGGATTTACACGGGCAAGACATAATGAGGAAAGGACCCCCTTTAATGTTTCTTTAGAATTTGTTTCATGAACTAAGGAACCAAATAGACAAAGAAATAAAACTTAGGCCCCAAAACTTTCTGTAGCTCTTCTTTTTACTCATCTTTATCGAGAACACATACAAAATGGGGAAAAAATAAGATGAATATATGGTCCACTTGGATGGAAATCATGGTTCAAAGAATCCACTATTCCGAATGATATTTAGTAACAGTGGAATAAAATTTTTATTTTCTCTCCTTTTTATTTAGTTTAGTTTTATATAGATATAAATGTACAAAATCTCTATACTATCTATTATTAGCTAGTCTTATAGGATTGTATTGGCCTAAACTTGCACCCTTGTGTAAACAACCATTTAGCATCACCCTCACCTTATTCTAAGACTTAAAATCAATGATGTTTGACTGTTCCCACTCATCATTCCATATAATCACCCACTTAAAAATCTCGTCCACTCGGCTTATCAGGCATAAGTCATGTTCATATTGTGGAGATGTTTCCATGGCACTCACTAATTCGCTAATCTAAAAATGTCTAGAGTGTTTTTGGAGCATTACAAACTGCAACCCTGTAGTCGTAATATTTTAATCTTCTTCCCACCAATGTGAATTAAACCTTGCATGATTATATGTCCATCTTTTACCTTCATTCAATATTATTGGTCACTTGGTAGAAATATATATATGTTTTTGGACAAGCTCTTGGTCTTGAAATCTCCCATATTTTCTCATGTATTCAACTCTGATCTCGTATTTTTATGGGAATTTCACTCCCTTCACATATTTTATGTATTTTGAGCATATTGTATCATCTTTATCACTTTCTTGTCATTTTATGATTGCATATCATTTATCTCCGGTCATATATCACCCTTTTTTTTTATGTTTATTTGGCTATTGTGGAGGAAGAAACAAAAACTTGCATAGATCTAACTAAGGTAAGTCTCCAAACCACCCCAACACTTTTCTTTGTTTCTATGTGTCTAGGTTTAGTGGAGATACAAGTTTAGCATACCAACTTTGTCAACCTTTAAATGGGGTATTATCTATCTCTATCCACCATTATATTTATAGTTAATCTTATTCTCTTATCATATCTATTCCCTGATTAGTTATTGTATATTATTTTATTATTCTCTATTTGGATTTTACTCTTCTATTTCTATCTTTGTACTCTATCTATACAGGATGTGTGTGCACTATTCTAGCCTCTCATACCCATGTTGTTTTATACCACTTGTACCATTTTTCATGGTAGTAAGCTTATGGAGTTTATAATTTATTCTTGTTGGCTAGTCCTTCTACTTGCAATAGTTTAAATATTTTAATCTGTAGTCTATTTTCGATATTCATATTCTATTTTTCTTTATTTATTTGTATTCATAGCAAGCACAACTATCTCCAAAAAACCTAGTACCTTATCACCCTAGCTTTTCATACTAGTCAAAGTGAGGTGGCGCAAGGAAAATTTAATTCCTTGAGAATTTAACCAACCTCTAGGAAATTACATTTTTCCTTCTCCACATTTTTGAGAATGTGACATGAACTAGAAACCTCTTTATAAAAATTTCATCCCAGTGATAGTCATGTCATGAACATGGTGACTATCAATCTAATTTCTCTATCTATTTGGAGAGTTCCTGAAATGACTATCACATTTACCTCTTTCGATGAGCCATACAATGAAGATCCTTCTCCTTTTAATATTCTAACATTAATCAATGGTGTTTCCATTAGGGGTGTCTTTGTTGACCCTACCTGTAGGGTTGATGTGATCACGAAGGAGGTTCTCTTTGCCAATGACCTAAACTAGGGTAATATGATGAGTGTTTGGCCACCATTTGAATGCACAATGAGATGTCTTTTCCCCCTCTTTGATCCACCACTTTGACAGTCTAGGTAGGACCCAAAGTGGTCTTTTCAACATTCATGACAATTACTAAATCAAACCTCTTTATGGTCAAACTCTAGATATTTCTTGGTTTACCTCAATGGGACTCATCCACATAAATCATCCATAAATGCCCAAAGCTCATTCAGGAAGGTGATATTCATACCATCTAGGATACTATATATCATCCTGTAGTATCTCATGCAGGATTCTCTCTTGATCATATATGGCCTACTCTGATAGGGGCACTATACCATCAATAGGATGTAACATTCCTTGCATATATGAAATACGAAGCCAAGGAACTTAATATAAATTTTATAGAACCTTCTCCCACTTAGCTCTCTCATGAGGCTCAACATGCTTTGTCTTCTACCCCTTCTTCATTAAGGTCTGAAGGAAAGCACGTGCCTCATGGGAGGCCTCCTCCCCCACCTTAGGTCATGCAACCTCTAGAGGTGTCTTTTATTTTTGCATCCATATCTAATGTGGATAAACGAAAGGAATCCATGCTACCAAAGCTCAAGGTTCATACACCCTTTCCTATCCCTATCATCATAGACATACCTTGTCCTATTGTTTATTGAATAGGTAGGAGGTATCCATCTCCTTTGGCACATGCTACTCATTCTCCAAGGGTATGTTTTATTCCTCTCATTTCCTATAGAGAAAACAAAGGAATGGCACGTGTGACTAAATTAGGTATTCCTATGTTAGCACCACCTCCTACTCTATTAGTAAGGCCATCTTATTTACTAGTGTTGACACTAATAACCACCCCATGGATTAGAATGGTGTTGTACCCTTCTAGGGATCCTATCTGGGTTCACATCTACACTAGAACAAACTCATGCACCAGTGCAAGCATCATTCATGGGAGAGGTATTTATCTCATGAGGTCATTGCAAGGGAAGAGAATGTATTTTGAGCCCATTTATGCTACTAATTCATCCTCCACTGCCAATTTCACTCATGTATCTGGATTGCAGTTATGACATTTCCTTAGCCTACAACTAGCTCTCTCATGCTCCCCCCTCTAACAAGAGATACAATTGGGCCTCGTGCCAAGTTGGTCTAGGTGTTTATCTCTCCTTCACAGGAGCTTCATTTGATCACCACCCTCTAAGATATCCCACCATTCATAGAGCTAGTAAACATGCTACATACTCAAGTGGTATCTAGTGTTGTAATGTACAAGAAGCCTGCACCTACTTCATCTCGAGATGGCCATTCTAGCTTCTTTGATATCTTGAGGGTTTCTACAATTGATCAAAGGACTTCACCTTTGAATTTTAAGATACTATTTGAGTAGAGGTATAGCTTAGATTTTAGGCATCATAAACCTACTCTGACAGATCTTCTTTCTATTTTAGTCCTCATAGAGGAGCAAGATTCTACTTCTCTTGAGTTCCTCTCCACCCCATTTGTAGAGGTTGGCAAGGATTCTTCTTCATCTGCACCTCCTCATGGATCTCCAACAAGTTATGAGGCTTGTATCTTCAATTTCCTATAGGATGTTTCAGCTTTGACAATGATCTTTGGACAATCTTGCTCACTTTCCACAGTTAAGGTGTTGGATGATAATCTTGAGGTAGCTTCATCCTTGGCTCTTACTACTAGTAGGGAACTTGCGGCTACCATTGTAGTTATACTATTTTAATATTGAACTCCCTCACCATATGATCAAGATTAGGAGGACGATGATATGCTGATGAATGACCTATAAGCGCAGTACTTACTTCTACATCTTTAGATTAAAGCATGTTTATTTGTGTTTCCTAGTGCTTGTCTTTCGGTGTTGTTACCTTATAGAGGACCCTTGTACTCTATTGGTACCTAGAAATGAGAGGTTTTATATTTTTACCTTCTTCTATTTGTTATCTAGTTCTTTTATAAGTCACACATTTAATTTTCAATATTTAGGAAAGATGCAAAGTGTTGGCGGCATTTAGGCACCTCTTCCATGTTGACCCAATTTTTTTCTTTGTCTTCATGTGTCATTCTTTAGATTTGATCCATGATTTTCACTAATTAAGTATCCTTTAAGAGTACATATATGTCTCACCCTTGTAGGTTCTAACATTAATCCATCAGATCCTTCTTCTCCTTGTCAAGATGTTTTAGAAATCATGTATCACTTGTTAGGAAGTGATCTTTAATATGCTAATATCTCATATTTTGACATTCCAAAATGTCTCTTTTCTCCTTGGAGTGGATTATGCTCCCCTATGAGTAGAGTAGTCCATACTAAGGGGGGTTGTGTTATTTATGTGTCTTATTTGGCTTTTATCTCATTATCATGATGTCTCAACACCATAGGTTTTTTTGCTAAATTTTAAAATTTTGATCTTATTGTCTACCTTTGTGGGGGCCAAACCACTATCTTAGTGTCTTGAACTTTCCCTGTCACACACCTATCTATCTTAAGGCTAAGCATATCGACATGATCTTAAGCGGCCCTATTACATGCCTATCTAGTATTAACTATGCATGTCAATGTACCATATAAAGCTCCCTCTCATATACATATCTACCACTTGCTATGCATGTTGGAACACTATCAGATATGTCTCTGAAGGACATCTTAATTATGGGTGAAGAAAAATTTCTTTCAAGAGAAATAAATCCAAAAGGGATGGTCTTTGTTGAGAAACCAAAGATTCAAGTTAAAGAAGGATTTATGTATAAGCTAGTCAGGTTTGCTTGTCTATCCTCTTGTCTCGATCCATAGTTTACCATCCTCTCTCGTCCCCATTTTCCCTAAGGCTTGTCTATTTCTTTCAATATGTATGGTTGTGTTGTAACCATCCCTTAAAGTTCATGGATTCTTATATCTAAGAAGATACGACATCTTTCCATCAGCAGTATTGAAGTATGTGGTTAAACATTCTTGCTCATCCAATCTTAACACTTGAAATAGCTTGTTCATGGCCTTTTGAAATCTATTATTGAAATTAGTCATCCTTTCATTAGGGAACTTCTTAATCTTATTAAATTCATTCAACATGTAACCTGAATTAACATGTTCATGGTATTGCTCCCTAAAACATCTGACAAATTTATCCTAAGATATTACATGCTACCCTTAAGAAAATTTCTAAACCAATCCCTAGCTTCTTCAGTCATATATTGGACAAAAAGTTTCATTATGACATTTTCATTCTCAATCTCAAAATTTGTAATCTTGTCAGTGAAAGCTCTTAAGTTTTCTTCACAATTTATGACATTATTACTAGTAAACTTGGGGATCCGATCTCTTACCTCATTTGGGATCATATTTGGATGACTAGGGATGCCATAAAAAAATAGAGGACAATATCTATCCAAATGAATAGGTCTTCTCTAAAAATTTCCATGGGGTATTAGTCCCACTTGTGCCTGCTACACCTTCTTGATTTTGGGTAGGTTGAGGGGCACCTTTCCTAGAACCATAAACTTGAGCACTTGGCCTTGAACCACCTGGTGGGTTTTGTGATAGTGTCCCAGTGGTTTCTGGCATTTAGCTACTAGAAATAGTATTTTTAATAGCATGTAGGAAAGCAATTTTCCTTTTCATCTCAGTTGCAACAGCTTCTAACTCCATTTTTCTATCTGCTTTTCTAGATCCTCCTTAGCTTTTGTAGCCTTTTCTAGTTCTATGTATACTTGAGACATACCACTAGCGGTAATTTTTCCTTGCAGTACACTCTATTACAACTTGTTGTTGGATGTGGCTAAACAAAAATTTAGGGATTTCCAGTTGGGGGCACCCCTCTGTAACATAATCCTTATAGGTAAGTTAGGTAAGTTTCTCCTACTTTATCTCGCATCTCTTTTTGCAATGCAATATGTTCACTAAAGTGGTGGTAAAATGCAATGGCCTAAATTTGAACCCTTGTGTAAATAAATATTTAGCATCACCGTCACCTTAGTCTATGACTACAAAATCTATGATGGTTTCCTGTGCCCACTCATCATGATATCTTATCACCCACTTAAAAATCTTTGCCACACACCTTGTCAAGAAGAGGATGCATGTGCATCATAGAGAAGTCTGTATAGTGCACACTTCTTTTCAAATTTATAGAAGTACAGAGTGTTGTTGGAGTGTTTTTGATAGAAAAAAGTAGCAAGAGGGTGCTGGCCCATGGAACAATGGACTAGAAGCACATTAACAACATATTAATGGAACTAGTCAAAGCATGTATAATAGTTTAACAACATAAACACCAAATTACCTCTACCTCTATCAAAAACATAAGTCATAGTACTGAACCACAGAATTAAACCAGAAAGCTTAAGACAAATAGTAGCATAAAAAGTATCAGTTTTAAGCCACACAGGGCTACACAAAAATAAACAAAAACTAATAATATTATGAACAACAAAATAGGGGATCCGAGGGGCTAGCCCAGCCAAAATTAACCAGCACATGGACACTAGAGAATAGTTCTTCCCACCCAGCTGTTTGGACAGCAGGGTCCTAGCCCACCTCCTCCTGTAAAAATAGAAACAGGTCTTTGTTGTCCTCGTCTGCTTCCAGCCTGTCGACTGCCATCTTTTCCTGCACATTACAAAGGTTCATAGCCGAAGCATGCATAACCTTCAGGGAAAATTTGTTGGTGCTCGTCCAATGGTTCATCAGGTCTTGCATGTTCTTCTTAATCTCCCCAATGTCCTTGTATAAGTTCAAGAACCTTCTTTTAAGGGTGCCAGTAAATTTATCTTTGTCCTCCATGGTTGTGGTATGGTGCTTGTCCTTAGGTCCTGAGTAGGACTCGGGGCTGGGGGAGGGTTGTTGGGGGTTTCCATGGTTTGCTGGGGGTTAGGCAGAGGAGTGTTACCAGTCCTAGAGGGACTCATATAGCCATCCGAGGAACCATTCTTGGACTCAGTGGAGTGGGAGTCATTTTTAGATAGGGAGAGCTCTTTGGAGGCCATTTCCATCATCCTAATTTTACATTGCTCCTTGGAAATTCTATTTGACCTCCGGCATCTCGAGCCAGTCAAGTCTATCTCCAGATTAACCTGGCTCTCCATAATTTTTCTTTTTTTGGGCCTATAGTCCGTCTCAGGGGTACTATCAGCCTCTTTCCACTCAATGTACTCCACAGACTCAGAGACATACGACTCCTCCTGACCCTCCTTCCTACTGAGAGGGTTTTTTACACTTTTTTTGTGGGTCCTAGCCTTTTTATCAGCCAACACAGGCTCTTGGGTGATACAGATGGACTGGGAGGAGGAATGGGCGGTCTTTTCAGTTTTGGCTATGGGCTCCTCCTGGGGCAACATCTGGATAATCAGAGGGAGTTGGGGTGCTAGGAAAATATCTTTATGAAATTGGTAGAGGTAGAGGAGGAGGCCCTGATGAAGGATAGCTCTATCAGGGTTGGCTTGATTATCGAGAACATTGCTCTCTATGGAGTGCAGGAGATAGAAAGGTACGGAAATTAAATCTTTGTTCCTAAAATGATTCAGGAACGGAAAGTGGTAGTTGTAAAACAAAGTGAACTTACCTTCCAACATGAAGTACTTCATCACGATGAGACAAATTTTTGGCCAGAAGTCCGGCAGCTCCTCCCTGTTGAAACCCCCAAGTTTTCTCACTGGTAGCTCACCGTCCTTGAAATTTTTTTTGAGGCTGGTAGGGTCGGCAGTCTAACTGGTCTTTTTGTATTTCCTCCCCACCATAGGGAGCCCTATTGCCTTGGCTATGACCTCTTCATTTAGATGGAAGTGAATGCCCTCGACTGAGACACTCCTGTTGTTCTAGAATTTTATGAATTGTTCAGAGATTTGCTCGTCATGTCCACCTTTCATTCTTTCCATGAAACCCCAAATACCAGTTTATTTGTAGTAATGAGTCACCAACGCATCATAAGTGAAAGTCTCGTCGATGTTATTAGGCTCAATGTGGAGAATGTTGCCTCCCATTTTGATGGTCTGCTCTTCCTATGCCAGAATATCTTTGAGATCTAAGAGCCGATCATTTTTCCAGGCCATAAAAAACCACTTGTTTTTATAAACCCTTTCCGAGGAAAGCTTATACATAAAATGCTGGTCTTGAAAATTTTGGAAACCAGGCTCCATATTGCCAGATCTAATGGATCTCCAGGTGCCATTAATAGCAATAATAGCATTAATATCAAGGATAGCCAAAAAAACCCTTTGATTCAGACAACTCTTACTCTACACGTTCAAAAAGTAATGATAATTCTTTATGGGAATTTGAGTTCTCCTTTTCATAATCGTGAAAATCGCCCGAACACGCTACCACGTGATCGAGTAAGAATCCGTAATGAATATGACAGCATGGCACATTTAAACTGTAGTATTCATTTCTCCCATGATGAGTTTCTGAGTCACCAGAGGTAAGTCACTAATCACCCTCCAACTATTGAGTTTGATTTGTTTTAGGCCAATTGCAGCCATTGAGTCAGCGACCAAATTCCCCTCTCTATACATGTGGCCTATAGTTGTGCACTAGAAGCTGTTGAGAAGTTCACAAATTTCCATAATGATAGGTCTAGTACGCCATCCTACACTAGCACCACTATTGACGGCCTCAACAACTACTTTGGAATCCCCCTCGATTTCCAACTGTCTGAGGTTAATTTGTTTCGCGAATTTAATCCCCTAGAGAAGGATTGTTCCTTTCGCTTGGGTGACAGTGTGGTTATTTATAGGACCGACATAAGCCAGCAGACAAGTTCCATTGTGATCTCTCATCACACCTCACCCTCCATGACCACGGTTATTAACCGCCCCACCAAAATTTAATTTAGTCCATCCTCTAGGAGGGGCGATCTATCTGGTAGTATTTCTAGCTATCCTTTTCGCATCATCAAACCTGGTGAACCCATCCAGGAGGTTCCAGTTGTCAGCAATTCTAACTTCCCAGATAGTAGGAGGATAGGAAGGGAGCTTCCAATTAGCCATTCTGGAATTCTCACATAGGAGTTTAGTTCCAATATCGAGACATGTCTCAGGCTGGTTACTATTCTCTCTGAAAATCCTATTGTTCCTTTCCTTCCAAATGGTCCAACATATGTGAGGGGGAAGCATACACTAGAGGATTTGGAGTAGGGGGTGATTGGAAGTGGATCTCCAATTGTTAAATTGATGTACTTCTCTGTCCAGGGCCCACAAGGTACCCAATTTGCCGATGATCCCTTGCCAAATGTTGGTGGCATATTCACAGTGGATGAAAAGGTGGTTTACCATTTCTTCCTCCTTCTTACATAGGACACATATGTTTTCCATGGAGAAGCTTCTTTTTATGAGATTATCTTGGGTCAGGACCTTACCGTGCATTAGAGTCCACCAGAAAAATATTACTTTTGGCGCGAGCTGGGGGATCCACACCTTCTTCCAGTCTTCTGGGTTACTCTCCTCCTTCAAAACAAGATTGTATGCAGATTTAATAGAGAAAGTACCTACCTAGGTGGGGGCCCAGATAATAGAGTCATCATTCCCTAAAATTTTGATATTAGTCAGGTTATCCATGAGATCCTTGGCCAAGTGTTGCAGGTCCAATCTGTCCCTTGTCCAATTAGGAATATCCAACCAGTCTCTACCATTGATGTAGCTAGAGGCTCTATTACCCAGGCTCAGTCTGAGATAGTCCATAAGGGGTTTGAATCTGTGGCCCAAGTTAGGTTAATTCATGATCTAGTGGTCATTCCAAAATTTGATGGATCTCCCATTTCCAATTTTCCAGAAAGCACCTTTACACAGAAGGGTCTTACATTTGCATATGTTCATCCAGAGTTTGGATCCACTGGGGAGGTCACTGTTGTGGAATATCCTCCTGTAGGGATGTCCTTGGAGGTACTTAGCTTCCATTAATCTGCACCAATCCACTTTTCCCTCTATGAGCTTCCATGCCACCTTCGTAGTAAGGGCCTTATTCATCAGACCTATTTTTCTTAGGCCCAGGCCCCCCAATTTTTTTGGGAGGCATACAGTGTCCCAATTGACAAGCAAAATCCTCCTCTTTTCTTCAGACCCCGCCCACAGAAAGGTTCTTTGAATCTTTTCAAGTTTATCGGCCATGTTGCTTCTAATTTTAAAGAGGGATAGGAAGTAAACAGGGATCCCTTGGAGAGTGGAGGCCACCAGCTAAAGTTTTCTAGCATTTCTTAAAACCTTCCCCTTCCAACCAACCAGTTTCCTCTAGGTTCTTTCAAGGATGGATTTACAGAAATCTTGGGACACCTCTTTGACCGTGAGGGGGAGGCCAAGGTAGGTTGAAGGGAGCGAAGCTGCCAGACAACCCAATATTTGAAGCACCTTATTTTGTAACTCCATAGGGGTATTGAAGAAGAATAGTCGACTCTTTCGATAGTTAATACACTGTCCAGAAGCCCAAGCATAGCTTTCCAGAATTTGTTTCCATTGTCTGGCCTCAATCACTGAGGAATACCCAAAGAGGAAAGTGTCATCCACAAACTGTTCCAACACCACCTGAGGGAGGGTAGAAGCAGGTTTGATGCCTTTCATTCTTCCCGTGGTGGACAGCATACATAGGTTCCTACTAAGCACATCAGCCACCATAATAAAGAGGTAGGGGGAGAGAGGGTCTCCCTGTCTAAGACCCTTCTCCGAAATAAAATATCCACCAGGGGAGCCATTGACAAGAATAGAGAAGCTAACAGTTTGAGTACATTCTTGTATAATCTGGATAACCTTCTCATTAAAGCCCATTTTAGCAAGGATTTTAAGCAGAAAAGAACAGTTAACTTTTTCATAAGCTTTAGAGATATCCAGTTTAAAGGCCATACCTGGGACTATGCTTCTGTCCATAGAATGGATAATTTCATGGGTGGCAATGGCCGCATCCAGGATTTGTCTACCCGACACAAAACCTTTCTGAGTATTGTAAATAATTTTATCAAGAAGAGATTTGATTCTGCAATCAGGATCTTGGTAAGGATCTTATAGAAGGTATTGCATAGGCTAATGAGTCTAAAATCCAGCATAGTAGTAGGATTTTCATGCTTAGGGACCAGCACAATGTAGGTTTGGTTATGATGTTTGAGAAGGCACCTAGTCCTAAAGAAGTCTCTGGCAGCCCTGGTAACATCTGTCCCTACAATTTCCCAATATTCCTATAAAAATGCCAGAGGGAAGCCATTTGGTCCGGGGGCTTTGTAAGCTCCCATAGAAAAGACTGCCTTCTTGACCTCGTCATTAGAGACCCACTTCATAAGCATGTCATTGTCACTAATAGTAATAGCACTTTGGATATGGTCCAGGAGCTGGTTTTGGATGTTGTTTGGACACGTAGGGCCTTTTTCAGAGTACAACCCTTAAAGTAGTTAACCACAGCCTGGTTGATTTTATCCTTTTCCTTGACTTCATTCCCTCCTTCATCGATAAGAGAAGAGATGGTATTTCTTCTTTTATGGATGCTGGCAGACCTATGGAATAAGGCTGTGTTTTTGTCCCCTTCAACAAACCACTGGATTCTGGATCTCTGCTTCCAGTAGATTTCTTCTTTTCTTAGGGTTTCCTACCACTTGTGTCTAGTCAATTCCTCCTCCACCTGAATCTGGGGTGGGTAGCTTCCAGATGCCAATTGGGCCTGAAGAGAGTCTAAGGTTTCAGAGAGATCCAATTTCTCTTTGTCGAAGTCTCCAAAGTTGTGTTTGATCCACCCTTTAACCTCCCTTCTGATAATTTTTGGAGTGTTACAAAATACTACCTTGTAGTTTTAATGACCAAATCTTTCACCCACCAATGTGAATTTGATCTTGCATGCATATATGCCAATCTTTTTCCTTCATGCTATCTAAAAGCTTCCTATACATCTTTTTGGACAAGATCTTAGTCTTGAAAGTTTCTATCTATGGTCACATATCCATCTCTCATTTTGTAGTGTTTAGGGGAGTTCATTCTCTTCACGTATTTTGTCTCTTTTGAGCATATTGTATCATCTTTATCACTTTCCTCATATTTTATGACTGCATATCATTTATCTTTGGTTATCTATCACCATTTCTTAGATCTATTCAACTATTATGGAGGTGGAAACACCAATGGAGGGGTATGACTGAGGCATGTCTCCAAATAGCCACGAAGCTTTTTCATCATTCAAATAAGGTATTATCTATCTATATCCCTCCTTATCTTTTTAGTTAAGCTTATTCTGTTCTCATATGTATTCCCTCATTAGTCAGCTTAGATTATTTTAATGTTCTCTATTTGATTTTTCAATTTCTCTCTCTATCTTTGTCCTTTGTCTGTATGACATGTATGCACATTGCACTTGCGTCTCATACATGCGTTGTTGTCTATGATTTGCACTGGTGTCCATGTTAGTAAGCTTATAGAGTTCATAATTTTTTCTCGGTAGTTAGTCCTTCTACTTGCAATCGTTTAAATATTTTTAAATGCTAGTCTATTTTAGTTATTCCTATTCTACCCTGCTTTAGTTATTTGCATTCATATCAAACACTTAATGTCAAACACAATTATCTCCAACAAACCTAGTACTTGATCCCTCTAGCTTCGTGTTCAAGTTGAAGTGAGGTGACATAAGGGAAAGTTCATCCCTTGAGACATTAACTAATCTTTAGGTCGGTGCATTTTTCCTTCCCTATAATAATCTCATAGATCTAGCTATAACTCAATAAACTGATTTAGAGATCTATTTCTATCCATCACTTCCATATTTTATACTACGTCTAAATGATATTTAATAGAAAAAATCTAATCCATTTTGTTTTGTATTACCATTTTGCTGTAAGGATAATTTTTATCAGTTGAAGGGCAATAAGAACAAAATATATGTGTTCTTATCTAAACTTCCTAAGCACAATTATAATTTTTTTACATAAGCTTCCAAGGAAAGATATGATGCTCTAAGTTAAACCTCATGTAAAAATTTCACACTTAAGAAAAAAATTCTTCCAAAAATTGTAGAAAGACCAATTACAAACTAGATTGATAGTTTCAAAGTATAAAGAAACAATAGTAAAAATGATATCCTAAATTCGAGTCCTCTGTGTTCAATAGAAAGCTTAACATCAGTACCTGAAATAAGTACCTGAAATAGAAGAAAAATAAATTTTTTATATAGATAATGAAGAAAATTGTCATGAGCTTTATAAAACTCAAGATGCACGGAGTGAATCACGGGTTAATGCTAAAGAAATATTTTACACTCAACGTTATAAAGAAATGAAAGTTTTGAAGTGTCTATTTATAGGGTTCGTTGCAACCCAAACTAAATTATAGAACTAAATAATAACCTATCTTGGATTATGCCAATTTAAATAGGTATTAAAAGTAATTTAATTATTGTCAATGTCAAACATTGTTATTTATCCTTGTTATTAGTAGCTTCTAATTGTCCATATTAAGGTAGCTATTGCAAATTTATAATTTTCATTAATTAGTTCATTAGATTGCATAATATTTGTATGATTTTACTTCATGTAATGATAATATTTATTTATTCAATTTTGTATAATATGTATATTTACTTAATAAAATAGATATGTATATCCATTCTTGATATGATTAAACTTTCTTAAATATTGATATTGTTTACAAATGTAAATCATCTTTTTATTATGACGATAATCTTTATTGTCAAAAATGATAAATGATAATTAATATGACATACTGTACCCGCTGTACCCGTATGATTTTATCATATTAATTACTATATTGTATGGTTATAAAGGAATGGTTGTAAATCAAAGTTATTAGAAACAATATTTTTCTTATTAGAATCTATGATAAATAAGTATTTGTCTTAAATGCATAATTTTTTCTTCTTCTAAAAATGCATTATAAATTCAAAGAGCCATGGTAGAAATTGATTCCATATATGAAAGTTGACACTAGTATACAAATTTCAACCATATTGTAATATAAATTAATAATTTTAAATTTTAACTAGTTAAAATTTATGATCATGAATTATAAATAAATTTTCTTTCAAAATACTTGATTTATTAATTAAAAGAAAAATATAACATATATAATACAAATTAAAAAAATCTAGATATTAAAGTTTTATTTTCTAATATTTAAAAATCAAAAGAATGCTGCCCTAAAGCCCCAATAAAAGAAAATAAGTACAAAATATACTAATCACAAATATTAAATTAATATTTAACAAAACATTAAACAAATCAAACTTTAATAATTCTGTTACATTTTCATTATATTAATATAAAAAAATAATATTACCATTTGTAATCTCTTGAATGAAATGAACTACCTCTCATACTCTTGGTTGTCTAACCAACTAAAAAGCAACCTATACAAGAAGAGCTTTCAGAAAAGTTTTGATGTTTCCTCAGTACATATTAATTGCTTTCTAATTGACTACGTAGACATTTTCACCAGTCATACATGTAAATTTAAAATTAAAATCAATCAAATCTGTATGAACAAGCTAAATTTTTAATTATAAAATCGAGCTCTCGAACGAGACTACTCCTCGAAGACAATATTTTAATGCCTTATAAAACATTTTGAGTGCATTTTTTTATGGAAAATTATGCGGGGTTCAAGCAATAAAATTACGCAAAAGCAAGCAAATTTTGGTAAAACAAACAACAAAGAATATCAGGACCCACCCGGATTCGAACCAGGGACCGCCTGATCTGCAGTCAGATGCTCTACCACTGAGCTATAGGTCCGTACGCGAATGTTTTCAGTGAAATAATTTCTTGATCCTGTTAAAAGAATTGTAAACTGCAAGAAGGAAAGATGCGGGCGAAGGTTGATTAATTTCAGCGTAATTAGCAAATCCATTGCGTATATCCGCCAATCTATTCTTCAAAATTTTGCATACACACTTCATCCATTTTGCATGAGGCTCAACCAAACGCTTTAGTGTAATCACCAAAATTTCTGTAGCACAGAATCTTTTTGACAACCTTATACGCGGGAAACAGTTTTAAACCACGCGGGAACAATTTGAATATTATCATCGAACAACCAAACGGAACGAAAAGGGTGACAGAAATAGTAGACCCCACACCAGTCAACCAAGTAGTCAAGGTTAGAGTGTGCTCGTTCAAATTAATTTACAATTCGAGTACTGGTTCAAATTAATTTTAAAGAATTGTAAGCATTAAAACAATTGCCCAGCACTCAATGTCTGTTGGTTTAGTTCAGCCCATTTCTGATTTATATCCTTGAACGTCGTCTATATATAATTACATTAAAAAAGAAATTAATTTAATTTAATTTATTTTTTTAAAATAAAGTGAACAAGGTCATTAAATGAACCTTATTGAAATGAATTAAAGTAGAAGAGAATAGAGAAGAAGAGCTAACAAGAAGATACAAACTTGTTCAAAAGGAATCACTCAACCTTTCAAATATATCAAAAATTACATAATGAAGGGAGTCGAAATCCAAAAAACCTTGAGCAGAGAAGTTAAACCAAGGAGACGTTACAAGAAGCAACCCCAATAAAATAATGAATTCAACAATCTTGAAGCCAAGCAGGGACATTAGGGCAACATCAGACATAAAGTACGCAAAATTCCAACCAAAGTTGATATCATGAGAAGAAAATCTTGACTGAAGAGCTATTTATCAAGAAAGTAGCACCAAAACCAAGATATAGCTTATAATGAGCAAAAAAGACCAAAAAAATGCTCAACATACCTTCGATTTAGGAGCGTCACCAAATAGGCTCTTTTGAAGAGAAAAAGAGTTCTAATATGTCCTAGAATTCGTATAAACTTTTACAACAAAACCCACCATAATAAGATCCAAAGCAACAAGATCCACAAAAAAAATTCCACCTCAATAGCACAAGGATTGAAACTAGTTGCAAAGTCCACCTCGAAAGGACTTGCAATACCTACACTCTTTGTAAAAATCATCTCCATTAGATTATAAAAAGAAGAAGAAATCGAAGTAATAAGGGAACAAAAAATAGAAACATCATTAAGATATATAGGTCCAAAGACGACCAACACATCCAAGAAACACCTGAGAATAACCACAAAGAATATGAGTAATTGAAGCTCTAACAAGAAAAATAGTCAAGAAATGAAAAAAAAAGCCCTAACAGAAAGACAATCAACTAAAAGTAAGGAACCTCAACACCTAAGGAGAGAACACCACTAGCATCACACAACTCATCAAAATGATAGAGAAAGCATCAACTCTACAAAAACCAAAGATAGACAAAGAAGAAAAATAAGAACGTAAAATAAAAGCTCACAAACCAAAAGAGAACAACAAGATCAGAACTTCTACCACTAACAAAGCTAAGGGACGAAGATGGTAAGAACATAGAATATTCCACTTCTGAAGGAGGAATGAAACGAAAAACCCAAAAAAGGTAGATAGGGCCCCACTTTAAATGAGATAAAGAGGCCCCACAAACACATCCACAAAAGCCCGCAACACTGAGATCTGAAGAAAATCAAGAAGGGCATCTGTGGGGGACACTCCAATGGTCTTGCCATGGCCTGAAGGTTGCTTAGGGCAGGGTACTATTGGCCCACGATGCAGATTGATGCAGTAGCTTTTGCAAATTCATGTGAAAAGTGTCAAAAACATGGTAACCTGATACATGCTCCAGGTAGGGAGCTCATTCCTTCTATTTCTCATTGGCCATTTTAGCGCTGGGCCTTTGATCTTGTTGGGCAGATTCATCCCAACTCATCAGGTGGACACAAATTTATCATTACTGCTACTGATTACTTTACTAAGTGGGTAGAAGTTGTCCCACTTTCTGTTGCCTCAGGCAAGACAGTTTCTCTATTCATTCTGAACCATATCATCTGTTGATATGGAGTGCCTTCTGAGATTATTACTGACAATGGGGGCCAGTTTAAAAATAAGGACCTTAAACAACTCTGCAAGAAATTAAAGATTAAACAACACTAGTCCTCCATTTACTTCCCGCAAGGAAATGGTCAAGCAGAGGCATCAAACAAGACCATTCTTAAGATTTTGCATAGAACAGTGTGTAAGAATGGTAGAGATTGGCATTTACAGATAAATCCGACTTTG
>MU223104.1:3685627-3696115 GCA_018584345.1 Thuja plicata
TCCCTTTTTCTTCACATCTTTCTAAGTGGTGGGTTTTTGCCTCTTAATCGTAGCCTTTGATTTTTGCCTCTTAATCTCAATCATTCACTTTCCTTTAAAAAGAGACCTCTCCTTCTCATTTTCATATGAGAGCTTTTAGTATTGTTATGTTGCAGGTTTGGAGAGCAATTTTGGAGGAGCATTTGAGCATTCAAGCTTGGATATTGCAACTTCTCTCTTCTTGTCTCATTCTTCTTGCGTTCATGGCTACTCATGTAGATTAGATTCATGTTTATTTTCATAGATTAATCTTGCATTTGCATTTCCTTTCATAGATTAATATGCATTGTTATCATTTAGATTAATTTCATTTTATGCATTGCAATCATATAGATTAGATCTCATTTTCATGCATTTGAATCTCTCATTTCATGGTGTATTTGCAATAGACACAACTAGGTCTATATGAGGGCCTTCATTTTACATTTTTACACATCCATGACTAGAGATCTATGGATCGATATTTGAGGCCTCATTCTTGAGCAACCTTGAATGGAATGATTCATAGAAGTGTGACAACATTTATGCACACAAGGAGGAAGCCCCAGAGAACCTTATTGAAGAAGAAACTGAGGACAGAATAGTGAAAGCCCCATCACAGAAGAGTGAAGAGTATAGGACCCAAGCGAAGTGAGGAAACATAAGGATGCCAACCACAAAAAGAGACCAACTACAAATAGAGCCTTCAAATCCATTGGATCACTAGAAAATGACACATACCTCACAACCAATAGGAAGCCAAGCACTAAAGAGATCTCTCATTGGGAAAAAAAGATAATACCTACAAATCCTCTACTTGAAACTAGAAACTAGCATCTTCCTACTTCCATTAGCATCTTCTTCATCTTCATCATCTTGTCCTAGGGTTTCAAAAGACTCCAACTTCTGCCATCATTCAACAATACTAGCAACAGTGGACAAAGGAGCACAAATGTAAAACTCGTGATCACATCGACCACCACTAAACCAAAGATAAAGATAAGAAAAAGGTTGTTTAATCTTAGCACTTTAAACATCAAAGTACCACCTAAGCCAAAATGCATGCTAACACTTGAGAAAAAACCCCCAAAATGTAGAGTGGACAGATAGAAACACAATAAAGATCAGGGAGAAGGCACAAATTTGGGTAAAACCCTTGCCAGTGTTGCACAAGAAGGCATGGATAAACCATGGTAACTTCAAATTTAATTTAACATTATAACGGTAATAATATTACATTAAAAAAAGTCAACGCATTAATATATCAAGTTCTCGTTGATAGTGAGTTTAGTGAGAGCTCCTATAGATTCAGAATCCTCATTATCTCTTATCTAAAATATATGAGAATCTTAAGCTAATAAGTCTCTATATAGGGTGTTTGAGAATAGAGAAGTCCATAAACCACTCTTAGCATTCCCTAAGCTTTTAGCATCAAGTATTATATGTTAGAGTAATAATATATTTCAATTATTAATTAAATAATTTTTATTTAATTATTAAGTCACTTATTATCTCTACTTTACTTAAGCTAAGCTTTACAAATGTAATAATTAATTCTTTTATTAAATTTTATCAAATTTTTTTTGGCAAAAATGGCTGAGCCATTAAATTTTTTTATTATATACCCTATTTCAAAGGCTCGAGAGGGAAAGAAACAGTCAAGAAAACCCTCCTTCCTTGCCATTACATACATTTACAAATAGAACCAAAGCCAATAAAGGCCAAAGAGACTTAATCTAAAACCCCTAATGCTTATTTCCAATCTCCTATAAGCAAAATGATTGAAAACTTTACATTTTAAGATTAAAGACACGAAACCCCCCCGTGATATGAATTAGTCATCTGCTTTCAATAAAACACTACCAATCTGGGTAGGCGGAAAGCCCCAAAATCCAAAATTTAAACCAGCACATACAACAGCTTAACCTTTCATTTTTTCTCTTTGTCGATGCCTTGCCACAAACGGATGTGGCCGATAGTGCTTGTGAGGTGGACGTTGCTGGAGATGTGGCATTTGAATCATCATCAATGAAGGCTAACATAGTTTAAAACCTGTCAAACAGAAAGAAGGCATTTGCGACCATTCCACTAGGTAGGATATCCATAAACTTTATGATTTCTTTTCTTAAATGTACGATATCCCGACCTTGCAATGAAAACTTTAGTATATCATAGAGGTGTACTATTTCTTTCTTATTGTCCAGCTCTACCGGATTAAAGATGCCCCCAACCCAAGCTGTGGACAACCTCAGTTGATAACCATTAATCGCTTCTTGCAACTCCTCCACTGAGACAAAGTCCTCTTTCAGAATCTTATTGGTCATTCGGAAGAAAATGTCAAAATCTGGCACCATGTCATACCAGTTTGAGAGAAAAACTGAAACCACCTGGGTGTGTAGAAGATGTTGAGGAGCTTCCGGAAGCATGATACCATCTCCTACTATGCCTTTGATAGCATCAATTACTGGATCCGAGAGGGGCTTAAATGCAATGTTAATCTGATGACCCAAATATGGGCCTAAAATAGGGTGTTCCCAATGATGTATCCTCAGGGATACTCTCAAATTTAACTCCCTATAATCCATTAACAACTCCTACTTAACCCAAATTTGAGATAATTGAGAATCGGCTGAAAGAAATGAACAGTCTTTGGGGGGATAAATAGGTCCAGATAGATGTATGCGTCATGCTTAGGAGGAAAATGTGACTTATCTGGAGTAATGACCACATGTGTTTCAGATTCTGAAAATTTTGGGACTTAGCTCTATAATGATTATGGCATTTATAAAGGATATTTATCTCTTTATTTATCTCATATCGCATTAATGTGCTTTTAACCCTTCATCACGATCTATCCCTTGCACATGTGTCAAAGAAAATACTCATGGGTTAGGATGCCACCAGTGTACTTACCATGTCTTGCATTCATTGCACTGATGTCAAGTTACCTAATTTGGCCAGTTGTGAACAATTATTCCCCTACAACGTCCACCTCAATTTTCTCGATCAAGTTGCATATCACATTCTGCCTTTAAGTAATCTAGTAATTCTGATGGTCGGACTTGTATGAAATCTCTCTCCCAATCCACCTTATTGCACTTGACCCCCATGTTTGCTAGCCAATCAGCTAATTTATTTCATTCTCTGTAGCAATGTGACAATGTGTACGATGACAAGTCTGAGATGATTTCAATCACTTCCTATAAAGTATATTTGATTTCCCAACTAACTGTAGATTTGTTGGCCAAATATGAAATAATTAAGAGGGAATCCACTTCAATATGAAGATCCTTTACTCCCAGTTGGATTTTCATCCTAACCCCACACAAGAGTGCTCAAGCTTTGGCCATGTTATTAGTTCCTTCCAGAAAATTACAATATGCAGCTAATAAGATAGACTTATCTTGCTTTCTCAGAATGAAACCCACACCACTTCTCCCTAGATTAGCTTTACTTGCTCCATAAAAATTTAATTTGATTTGATTGGAGTCTGGTGGAGTCCATTTAATGGCTTCTCGCAATTGGTTTTTTGGCATATTCCCGATCAAGACTCCTGTAAATGCTATAGAAATTTGAGGTCATCTTGATAGTATTACATTGTCAAAGGACGTAAAGGTCGATGATATAGTTTTTTCCTTTGACACATGAGTGTTCACCATTTATGAGATGTATTTCTCCACCAGATTGTACACCACACTTACCAAGGAGACTTGTTTCCTGAAGATCCTCTTGTTCCTCTCCCACCATACGCACCAGACTACTATTGTAGAGATAACCCTCTAGAGGATAGAAAAGAAGGATTCTTGATGCAATAGGTGCCACTGTTGAAGGATCAGCTGCAATGAAGTGTGTAAGGGACCACTCCACCCTAGTTTGCCTAGAGCCCATTTCTAAATTTCTTGGGTGAAGTCACATTTTACAAGATGGTGGTTTGTGTCTTCCAATTTTTCTACACAATGGGCATGGGAATGTGTCCATGATCACCAAGCATATAAGTCTTGCACTACATAAGATCCTATCTTGGATTTATAGCAAAAAAAAAACCCCTATTTTTGAAAGGATGGCACTGTGCCATGCAAAGATGAGAGTGGAATCAGGTAATGGCGGGGCCTGAAATAGGGATTGATAGCCTTCTTTGACTGTATATTTACCTGAATTGCTCTAAGTCTAGATTAATCTATCACTCTCACCATTGATTGAAATAAACCTTGATTTCAATATGCCTTCCAACTCTTTTTTCTCCGTTTGTGAAATCTGGCTATGGGAAAAATCTTTCCAATGCACTATCACATTAGTTGATGACAGGTAGTCTCCGACTCTATTTCCCCAATATTGCTACAGAATTGGTTTAATCCTCTGCATATTTGGTAACATGGACAACTGAGGAAGGCCATTCCATGAATCTAGCCAAAATTGGGCCTTTGAGCCCAAGTTAATCTCCCATATAAGATTAGGGAGAATGACCTCTCTACTTTTAATTATAAAATTCCACATGACTGAATCGGGAGGAGGGTTGTTGATTGAGAAAATTCTCTCTGGGTCCTCTGAATCTAAGTATTTTTCTCTGATTACCTTAGCCCAGAGATTGTTCAGGCACTCATAAATTTTCCATGCCAGTTTCACCCCTAAACTAAGGTTCCTTTCCTGGATTCTATTGAAACCTAGGCCCCACTTTCTTTTGGTTTGCAAATATTTCTCAAGGAGACCAGAGGTACCTTGGCTTTGTCATCCATATTTCCTCTCCAAATGAAGTCTTTCATGCATTTGGAAATATTTTTCATCCCGCCAGGTGGGGCTAAAATAACTAACATGATGTAGTTAGGGATTCAGCTGAGGACTGATTTAGCTAGCATGATTCTTCCTGCCAAAGACAACCACCTTGCCTTCCAAGAGGCAATTTGGTCTCTGATGTTAGATAGTACTCATCCCAAAATGATACTTTAGCTTTACCTTTCAAAAAAGGGTATTCCCAGGTACTTCTTGGAGTAGAAGCCAGTGAGAAGCCCAAAATTCTCTGAATTACTCTACTTGCATTGCTACTAGTATTAAATATGAAGATCTTGGACTTACCCTCATTTAATTTTTGACCTCATGCCTCGCAATATTCGGCCAGTGTTTCTTTGATAACATTTTCTTCCTTAACACTACCTTTATCAAATAGTAATGAATCATCTGCAAAGAGTGTGTGAGAGATTTTAAGCTGGGACTGTCTGATAGAAATGCCTTCTCAAATGCCCCGAGTTTTCTTCATAGAGATGAGTCTACTAAGGCCTTATGAAAGGATAATGCAGAGAAAAGGTGGTAGGGAGTCGTCCTGTCTTACTCCTTGCGAAGAGGAAAAATAACCACATGGAGAGCCATTAATCATTACTGAAAATTTTTCTCCCGTAATGCAGGACATAATCCATTTTATCCATTTTCTGTCAAAGCCCATTTTTCCATTACTACTTGCAGGAATTCCCAATTGACCTGATCATATGCCTTAGTCATATCGAGTTTTAATACCATTGCTGGAAGGATTTCTTCTTTGATTGAGTGGAGAACTTCATGTGCTATCAGAGCACCTTCATTTGTAGCTTTACTAGGCACAAAACCACCTTGTTGCTTTAAAATAATTTTTGGAATCAATTTCCCCAACCCAGTAGCCATTAGTTTTGATATGATGTTGTAGATGGTATTACACAGTGAGATTGGTCTAAATTCAGCAAAAGAAGAAGGTTGTTGACATTTGGGAATGAGTGTAATGGTTGTGTTATTGAACTGTTTCAACATATATGCATGTTTTCTAGATTCATCAGCTACTCTAAGGATGTCCATGCCCATAAAGTCCCAACATTTCTTGAAGAAAAAAGGAGTCAGTTTGTTAAGGCCTGGGGCCTTATCTGGGTTCATTGCAAAAAATGAAGCTCGAACTTCTTCTAAAGTGAAAGGGGCCAGCAAGGCCATGTAATCCACATCTATAACCAAATTAGGAATGCAATTCAGAATGGGGGGATGTTGAAAGAGGGTTGCATTTGGGTTCACTAAGAGGAGCTAAGAAAAGAATCTAGCAGCCTCATCTTGTAGATCCCCTTGGTTCTTGAGAATCATGTCATTGTCGTCCTTAATTTGGAATATAGATCTTTTGTGTCTCTTTACTTTGGGAGACATATGGAAAAAAGATGTGTTTATGTCTCCTTCTTTTAGCCACAGTTCTCTCGACCTTTGACGCCACAAAATTTCCTCTCTTAGAAGTAATTCATCCAATTTTTGGTTATGTTGATACTGTTCATCATAAAGTTCTGTGGACATGTTGTTACTAAGAATGTACGCCTAAATATCTTCTAGTTTCTGTTGGATTTATGCCTTTTGTTTAAAGATGTTTCCAAAAGAATTTGTTTTCCAATGTTTCATGTTGATTTTCATAAATGCCAGCTTCATTGACAATTTAAAAATTTCTGTACCTGGTATCTGTGGTGCTTGATCCCACCAAGTTTGCAAGAGTTTTATGAAATTGGAGTCTCGAAACCACATTTTCTCGATCTTATAATGGGGCCGATTTCTATTGGGCGAATGAGCTGTTTGAATTTCAGCAGATATAGCAAAATGGCCTGATCCAATTAAGCAGGGGATAGAAGGTTGGCAGATGCCATGGGCAGCCAACCAGAGAGAGTTCACCAAAAACCTATCCAACCTAGCTCCTACAAAATTACTTCCTTTCCATTTGTTGGACCACATAATTTTTCCATTCGATGGAATACAGTCTAATAACTGATTGCCATCAATGAAGTTCCAAAACTCATCTGTCACTATCGGTGAAGGAGTGCCTCCACCCATCTTATCTTGCACACCTAAATAAGCATTCAAATCCACACCTAGAATAATATTGTTCCCTTTCATACCATTCAAAATTTGAGATAGGGAGTTCCAAAGTCTCTTTTTCTTAAAGGAGATATTGGCCCATAAACATTAATTATGATGAATGAAATTGAGAAAATTCTTACCTCTGCTGCCATCCACTTAGTGGTTTTTGATATCAGAGAGACTTGGCATTTTTTCTTGCTCCAAAGGATTGCCATCCCACTGGATGCGCCTGTCTAGGCCGAGATAAGATATCCCCAATTATACCACTTTGGGAAAAGTTTATTAGCAGCCTCTTCTAATAGCTTTGTCTCTTGTAATAACATCAAATCTGCACCTCCAACAAGAATATGATTTTTGATCACTCATGCTTTGTTAGAGGCATTTAAGCCTCTAACATTCCATGATAATATCCTCATATTCCATTCAGAGAGAAGTTAGCCCTCCTACTTCCATTTAATTGTTTTGAAATAAATGTTGATGCCTCTTCCTTGCATTTTCTGGGTGTCCTCTGAAAGTTAAGGGTTGACTGTGTTCCCTAGGCCATCTCTTCTTTTAGCTTGGATATTCTAGATAGTCTACCCATTAATTTATTCTGGGAACTCATTTTAGCGGTCTTCAAGATATATAACTCTGTTTGGAAGATTGAACATGCTATGGCTTTCTCATTAATAAGATCCCCTGTTTTCCTTTCCCACGGAATATGTTGAGCTTGGATTTCTATTTTCGACTCCAAATTTGACTCTGAGCCACTATGTAGGTTGTCAAGTTTGATTTCTATCACCTGAAGGATTAGTGACTCCATCATAAGATCCTTATCCATATTCACCATGTTAGAGATTTGGGAGACAAGAGGTCATTGAAAATCCTCTTGGTTGTTATCGATAAGAGTGTGGGCTTGGCCATCAATTATATGAGGTGAGATCATATCAGGTTTTAGGGTGGAAAATTTCCTTTCCCTGACTTGAGGACTTGTATGTGAAAATGATATGGTCCTAACTTCTGGAAGAATAGTTGTCGATTGGATTTTAGGCAGTTCCCCCAAATCCACCAGAAGGAGTCTTCCCTCATCCACTTCCTTCACTGAATCTATAGATCCTAGGATGCTCTTGTTGTTCTCTGGAAGAACTTGGGTTTTTCAGTGCTTCCCAATTGTATCCCCAAATTGTTTTTGGTCTTCTTTTAGGGCTAAAGTGGGCAAAGAAACATGACAGGTGCTTGGTGTGCAACCCAAAATTAGAAGAACCGAGCATTGGGACTGAGAAGCATAGAATAACCATAAGAAGTTATGGAGTATGGAAAAAAAATTTGCAATCAAAGATCCAAGGGACTGTGGAAGGAGATTACTAGTGTTGCGCTGACATAAACCTCCTCAGACACTTTTCTAGGATTTGAACCCGACATCACCAGGGGTTGAACAAAAAGCTGTATTAGAAGAGTGATCCTTACAAATTGCCACCTCTGTGATCCCAGATGCCTAATAGTTAATATTCAAGTGTCCCAACTTATTTTGGCACTCACAAACAATGTTCTCCTCCTGAATCACTATATTTTGAGGCCAAGAGCCCCATTTTGATTTTAAATGGATTACCGAGGGGTAGTCCTTGGATTGGTCAACTAGAATACAGACCCTAACTTCCATATGGGTAAATTTAAAAGGAAGAAGATCGTTCCTAATGAAAATCCCAAGAGTATTAGCTAGAACCTCAATAATATATGAATCCCTGTATTCCAATGGGAGAGCAGGAAATGCTATCTAGTGGGGAAAAATGACAGGTCTAAAGTTGGGTTCTAAAATTTGGGGTCCAGAGGGAAGTGAAAAGTCCTACCCCCTACCAAAACTAGCCTTTCTCCTTATGTACTAGATCTCTATGTGCTTTGGATTTGAATATAGAAATAAAAAAGTTTGAGGACTCATCAAGCATAAAGAGATCTTGCAGGCCTACCTAGGATTCAATAGCCCAATCGTTGATTACAGGAAAATAAATACTAAGGTTAGCACACTTACCAATCAATACAGACTGACAAAGGACTCCAATCTATTGTGGTAGCATTTTTTCAGGAAGAACAACAGCCGCATGATATTTTCATGCACTATGCCACACATTTGGGTTTTGACTCTTTTTTTTAGCCCAAATTTTGTGATGAGTTACCTCTTTTGGATTGAAGCGAGCTCTAGAAAGAGCGATAGGCGGGCCCTGTGTTGGCTCTTCTATAGAAAACACTGTACTGAGGTGCTGCGATGCAAACTTGGGTGAGATCAGGTGAGATCCCTCACATATGTCAAATATAGGTTGTTTTCCCTTTAGGAGTTTTGGTTTCCGATACCCCTATTTTTTATATGTCCGATCTAAGTGATCCTAACCTTAAATTTTGTGGTGGACACGATGCTAGAAACCCTTAGTCTAAATATTTGGATCTCCTTGTACAAGAGGCTTAAGGACCTAGGCTAACCCTGATGGGTCTTGATTTGACGTGAGTGAGTTCAAAAAATTACGACCAAGAGAAACCCTTTGTGAAGGTTCTTTTGGAAAGGGGTGCCCTGGGGGCGGAGATGTAAATCTATCTGATAGGGGTATGATTTGTCCATTGATGCCGAATGATTAAGATGGTTACCAAGGGAGAGAGAATTTTCCCACCCAAAATAATTTTGAAAATGTTGGCAGTGGTCTTTTACCTGAGCACCAAGGGATCCTTGAAATGCTGCCTTAGATGATTCCTTGACCTCGAATGACCGAAAGCCCTTAAAACCTTCTTTAGGAGCATACTTCTGATGAATCCCTTGTTTTCTCTTAAGCTCTAAAAGATCCTGTAGGGAAGGGTTGGATTCTGGTTTACTTCTGGTGCATAGCACCCTAGGGTTTAGCTCAAAAACCCTAGCCCTAGCATTTTTTGCAGAATGATACAAGGAGTGGTCACAGTTAACAAGTCTTTTTTTCATTTTCCCCTAGACACTAACGGTCTCATAGCGGGCCAGTTATACTTTGTCTTGTCGCACAATCGCAGAGACATTACCAGCTCGTCCAGAAGTGTTGCGAGTGCACGACTGTTATGTATCGCGTACTCGCAGAAGAATTTTCAGCTCATCTATAAGTGTGGCGAGTGCGCAATGAGAGCTCATCGCTCAGTCGCAGCGACATCATCAGCTCGGTTAACAACGTTGCGAGTGTGCAACTTTGATCCATCGCTCAGTCGCAGAGTAAAACATCAGCTCATTCCAAACAGTGCAAGAGCGCGACAAAATAGTGTATCGCTCAGTCGCAGAATAAATAGTAGCTCGGGTCAAGACATTGCGGGAGTGCGACGAGTATGTTATCGCTCAGTCGTAGATCAAAGCATACTTGGTGAATATAGCTCGCGACTATGCGATGAACAGCCGAGACAGTGCGACTAACAATCAGAGCCAATAGAATGATGAAGCATGCTGACATGTCAATAGGTGAAAAGAGTTAAAAAGTCATAACCGCCAAAAACATAAAGGAAATGACATGGATGAAAAGCGTTGTCCACAGTGATGGCCATGCAGATGATGAGTTGATGACAATTTGCAGGAGAGAATGAAAAACAGAGACAGCTGGAATTCTCAGGCAGACAGGTAACCGAAAAGGTTACAAAATCAAGGAAAAGCCA
>MU223104.1:3718056-3735927 GCA_018584345.1 Thuja plicata
GGTTGGTTGTACCTATAGTTTTGAGAGAGTCTCTTGAGACATTTCATTTCTACATGTTTTTTCCATCTCTTTTGGAGTATAGTTTTTCCCATGTGGTTTTCTCTAATTCTCTACTTTACAAAGATTTGGTTGTGATTGGGTACCTGATCAAGCCTTGTTGTCGGGATCCAAAATTCCTTGTTTTAGTAGTTGTTTCTAGGTTTTATCTCTTCCCTAAGACTATCTTAAGGGGGGTGTTAGAATAAGAAGTGATGAGAATATAGAAAGAAGAAGACATGCAAACTTCTTGATCAAATTAAATGTAAATCATGTGACAATTAAATATGAAGAGTGCAAACTTTTAAGAAGTTAGCGTAAATGAAAAATGATTGAAATAGAGAATGTAGGTACATGTCATCATTTATAGTGATGTGGAATAATAATATATTTTTATTTACATGATTCTTTCTTTGGTCATTTTTTCTTCTATTCTCTATATGTTGGTATTCACATGGTTGAGTGTAAACCATTTGGGAAAGCTATAGAGATTGGTGGTGAAATAGCCGTTAGCAAAAAAAAATGAAGTTGGTATGGTTCAACATAGCATGTTCCATGTTGTTTTGTATGTGGCACAGTGGAGGATGTGAGGATTTTTTTGGCTCGGTGGTGGTTCTCATGATTATTTGAGTAGGTATATTTTTGGAGCACAAGAGCATGGTGAACATCTAGATGGTACACGGATAAGTGAGGGATTGTTTTCTCTTATTTTTTATTCTAATGAGTGTATTTACAATGTATGATGTCAAGTAAGAAAATTTTACAATTGATAATATATTTTATAATATTTTTTCTCACTATTATTTCTACTACATTAATAAGGGTTGATCAGTTCCACAAGAAATAACCAATGTGAATTGAAAAATTTAATTATTTAACATTATTTTCCCATATGTGGTCACTTACAATGGGATACTTCAAGATACGAGATCCAGAAATGAGTGACCATTGGATTCTCCGAGTGGATTTTTTGAAAAGACAGTAAGTTTATCTTGTTAAGTTTTCATGGTATTTAATGTAATGTTTATATTCTTCATATTTGGGTGCCCAAGTTAGAGGGAAAGTGCTGGAGCCAAAATATATGTCCTCTAAAATTTTTGTAGAGTCAAGCCAAGGGTTATGGGTGTTTAAAATAAATATTATTATTTGAATGCCTTGTTTGGTTTCTTTGGATCTATTGTCATTCTATATCAACAATTATTGAGATGTAGAAAGTAATGAGGAAGAGTTGAATGTAGAGTTACTTTGTCAAAACAAGGATAGGTGGTTGGCATAGGGAGCTTTTTCACAAGTGCACAAGTCTTTCCATTTTTTTTTAAATGTAAGAAAATGTAAGTTTTAGTATAATCATGCAAACTAGAAATCAAAACCATTCCCATCAAACATTTATTAAGGGAGATAGTAACTTGATTTGACTTCAAACAAATTAAGGTTTGTAAGAGTTGGACAATAATTATTTGGAATGGTGTTTGCCCCTTTTTATTATTAATTGACATGAATTAATTTGATGCAATAAATATTAGGAAAAAGACATGAAATTGAATAGTAATTAGCATAAATAGAGAGCTATATATGTCTCATAAAAGAGAAATTAACACAAGTCTAGAAAGGAGAGTTAGAGACAAACCTGCCACTAAAATTTGGGTTCAAAATGATACTATGTTAGTGTGACATCATCCTAGTATGCCCAAATATGACATCTCTTACAAATCCAAAAAAAATGTCACTTTGATGCTTCTTTTGAAAGATTTTTGAACTAATTAACCAACCACAGACTATGACAATAGTTGAAAGAAGCTTAGTCACTTTTACTAGATCTAAATATTCTTTCCTCAATCCATCTTAATATCTACAAAACTTCACTCCTAGATCTAAAATTCTGCATACAAGAGGTAAAAAGAGTATTTCTATTGTATACGAGATTTCCTTGATTGAGCTCAAGGAGGACTCAACCTTACCCACAATAATGATGATCAGGAAATAAGCTTCATTTGAAGTAAAAGGCTAAAGATCAAAATAATATACCAAAATTATGATGATGTTATAGAATCTTAATTCTCTTTGAACAAGATATTTGATTTTTTATACAACAAGATGAGACCTAAAGCAAGATCAAATATGGCGATTCCTTGACATAACGAATATAGTACCTGTCTACTCTGTAATGCTTAGGTGTAAAGAATTTTTCCAGTAACGCTCTCTCTAGAAGACTTTTTGATGTAAAATGATGAGTGAGCAGGGAAATGAATGGGGAGAAGATGCCCTTATAGAAAGTTCCAATGGTTTTCCATCAATTAGGTCAACCTCCAATAGTTATATTCATATGTCAAGATTAATAATAATTAGTAAGAACCAACACATTACTATATTCCAAATTTTACCCTATGGCACCAACCAATAAAGGTTGGATAATAAAAAATAGAGCATGAATGACTCATGACATATGATTTGATCTCCTTATTAGCACATAAAAATAACTAGGTAGCTATGGAGGCTAGAAAAAGGATTTAAAAGGGAAATGAGGAGATTCACTAAGGAAACAACACAATGGGGTGTGTGATATTATAAGGGGTTATAATTTCTGATAATAAATTTAGCCAAAAAATTGACGAGAGAGAGAGAGAGAGAGAGAGAGTTTATACATTTATTTTTTAGACCTATGGTTTACAATTTTATTTTAAGTTGTTTCTTGGTTTACATTTATGTTTTCTACCTAGGGTTTACAATCTTGTTTCAGTTGTGTTTAGGTGTAGGTTTTAGTTTTCTACCTAAGATTAAATATGTTTTGAAGGTTTTGTTGTCTTCTACAATAATTTACAAATTAAAATAAAACTAAACATAATCATTTATTTTAATCCTATTAAAAAAAACTTTAAAAATTAAACAGTAAAGATAATACATGTTAAACATTAAACTAATAAAAACAATAATAAATTACAATTTTAATGAAAAAATAAATAAAAACCAACGATATGTACCTGGAATCAGAAAAACAACAAAAAGGGGGTCAGTGGTAGCTCTCAAAATGGGCACCCATCTACAGAAAAACATGATTCTATTTTGCAAGTTGTGAAAATGAGTTGCAAAATAGTTTAAAAGAAAAATTAAATACTTTTACAAAATGGGCACTCGTTTTGGCCCGGGTACCCGAACCAAAACGGGCACCCATTTTGTAAACGGGCACCTATTTTATATTTATGGCCTGGGCACACGAAGCATAACGGGCACCCATTTCTAACAAAGCGGGTGCCCATTTTGGTTTGCCGATTATTTTTGGCCGCAAACTTCTATGGAATTGGCACCCTACTTCGTGCATGCACCCTATAGTTAAAATATATAGCTAGTGCAGAAAAGAAGGAAGATTGGTTTTCAATTTATATTTTCTCCGTTATAACTACTCAAATATGAACTTATCTAAAATCAACAGTTTTAATTTCCTGCCAAATTTCCCCTATCAAATCTACACCATTCAGAAAAAATTACACATTCGTGAACATGAATCTCTTCTCTAGTGTTAAATATAAATTTTAATTTTTTTATATGATTTACTATTTATTTATTTATTTGAAGCAACATCTTCTCGAATGTTAAAATACCTACTTGTATTTTGAAATCATAATATATTAGACCTAATCAAAATACTATAAAAATTTATATGAAAATAATCTCGACTCTGAGCTCTACAAAAGGGTATTTTTAATATTTTAAAAAAATACCATTAAAAAGAGTAGGATTATTGAAACATCGCTTTTCAGAAATAATTCTATTTCTTTGGTAATTGGACCAAAATTGGTATAAAACATGCATATAATAGACATTTCCAACTTATCAAACTTAGTTAGAATGAATCTAGCTAGACCACATGTTTGACGAAAATTAATTTTTAGTAGAAACACTCAAGTTTAGTTGTGTTGATAAGTGGTCCTTAAACATGACACAGTTTTGTGCTTTTAACCTTATTCCATGTTCATTGCAGAAGAGTGTAAAATCATTAGATGTAAAATCTCCTCCTCTATCAGATCTCATACACTTTAATTCTCTTCAAGTCTCATTTTAAAATCTAGCCTTATACCATTTAAACATTTGAAAAGCATCAGATTTTTCTTTCAAAAACATGACATACATCATTCTTGAATAATCATGAACAAATAAATTGAAATATCTATCACCATAATAACTTTGTGTTCTCATTGATCCACATAGGTCAGTATGCACTAATTCCAAAATTCCTTGAGTTGTGTAAGACTTTCTTGTGAAACTTGACTTTTTCATCTTACCAACTTGACATCCTTTACATATGACATTTTCAGGTTTGTCCATTGTCGGTAGACCTCTTACTCTATTATGAAATTCTAGTATGTCTCTTGTATTTTTTAGTTGTGCTACACTCAGTAGATTATACTTTACTCCTTCAACCCAATAGACATCATCACATTTTGTATTATCCAGTAGAATAATATAGAATGTTTACCTTTCATAGGATATGGAGCATTATTACCAAATCTAAGATACTCTCTATCATGTTCTTCCATAGTAATGAAATTATGCCTATCACCAGTCATATGCTGTGAACAACCACTATCTATAATCTAGGTATAATGCTTTCTTACATGTGAGAGTAGCGATTTTTTGTCTTCATACCTTTATCCATTAGAATATTCCTTTATAGAAACATACACAACCTCTTCACCTTCATCATCATTTGGATCATCATCGGTTAGTCCTTTTTTCAGCAATGTAGCAAGACTTCTTACCTTTGTTATTGAAATCTCGGTATCTCCTACATTTTTTTCTCTCTTTTGTTATTGTCTTGGTTGTGTTTCTTCTCATCATTGTTGTTGTTAGAACATCTTGATGCAATGTGACCAATCTTATTACAATTAAAAAATTTCAAAGGTAGCACACCTTGGTACTTGCCTTGTCCTCTCGGTAGTCTTCTAGCTAGTAAAGCTTCAAACTCTTCTTGTTGTCTTTCATCTTTGACATACAAATTCTCTAGCTAACTTTTGCACTTGTGAAACCTTTCACTGGAACTACTTACATAACCTTCACCTGATCTAGTCTCTCTAGAATTTCCAATTTTATAGATGACTTAAATGCATACTCAATCTTTGCAATGGAAGGTAAACTATTGTCAAAGTCATTTAGCTAAAACTTGACAGAACAAAAGGGTCTCCATTAAATTTTTTATAGAAGCATGGAATGTGAGCATTATCAAGGGATATACATTTTTTGAAAATCAATAAACATTCATCAATACATAGTTTCAATACCACAATAGCATCAACACATCATGTTTAAAGGAACAATGAAGAGAAGCATGAGACACAATATAGATACACATGGAATTGGAATTCATAATATGAGAAATGAGTCTATAAGAGTGCAATGTATGGCTATAGGTTGAAGAAAATTTCATACACAATATAAAGAGAATTGAACATTTCATATTTAATGTAAGGAGCATCTTCATATATGTTAGAGTAAGATGTCAGAGAGCATTAGTTCCATGCACAAATCAATACAAGCATATCCCAGGAATATCTTCACAAAGGGAGCAGTGAAGTCATGTAGAAAATGAATGAAAAAAATTATCAAAACAATTAGACATAGATAGTGAGAGTACTCATGATTTAGATTATTTATGAATTCGGGTAAAAGTACAAACATGTGTCACACTTTTACAAAGGAAGAGGACCATGACATGCAAAACTGTTAAACTTTAACGACATAAAAGTGGCATTTGTGTTTAGAAACTGAAAATGATGTAAACTAATGAAATGCGTAAAACTGGATTTAGTTTATGCCTATAATTTTTTTAAATTTTTTTGAATAATAATTGACATAGTTTTTAAAATTTTGAAGTCCATGTTTTAATTGCTAAAAACCGCTAAAAATTGAGGGTCTAGTTCGCACCAACAAAATATGTGTAAATAATCTTGTTTTCCTCTAATTTCATAATATGTTTTAGATTCAACATGTATATCTAGCGCATAAAAAAGAAAGATTGGTTTTCGGTATATATTTTGTCTGTTATAACTATTCAAAGTCGGAGTTACCCAAAATTAACAGTTTTTGTCTCCCGCCAAATTTTCCCTAGAAAATCTACACCAAATACAAAAAAAATTATATATTCTTGAAGAGGACTCTCTCCTCTAGTGTTAAATATAATTTTTAAAATTTTCCAAAATGGTTTGCTATTTTTTTTAATTTTTTTGAACGAGCATGTTCTTCAATTTTAAAATACCTACTTTGAGTTTTTTCAACTTATAATATGTTATATGTAATAAAAACACAATAAACATTATATGACCATAATCTAGACTCCAAGCTATACAAAAGGGTATTTTTATATTTTAAGAATGGTTTAGTTTTGATGAAGAAATCAATTGTCTAAGTGAGAAGTTCTATAATTTTTAAATTTTTGCCTATTTGGATGCCACATAGACAGTTTCAGCTAGAACTGGTTCGGCCAAACTAGGTCCAGTCGAACCCCCTATATAAATATGTGCAAATTCTTCATCGTTAGAACATAGTTGGCTTATATTTACTCATGAATTTATAGCTGAAACTAGTACGACCGAACCTGTTTCAGCCATAACTCATTTGCCACATCGACGCCACATGGTGCCATGTTTGTGCCACGTATGTATGGCCGAAAATATTCTAGTCAAAACTGTTTTGGCCAAAACAATTTCAGCCAAAACTATGAAAATGGTCCTCAAGTGTGACACAACTTCATACATTCACCCATTCAAGTTGTATAGTCGTAATCAAAGATTTTAGAAGCATTAGTTGTGTATCACTCATTGTCTTAAAATTGTTGAGATTCTAGGTCCAAAGTCCAAAATATCAGTCTGTTAACGTTCTAGATTCAAAATACAAATGTCCCTACTCAAAGAAGTTATGTTTTCTCCACCTGCCTACAGTGCAATAGACACAATACAACACATAGATCTATATATATCCCTCACACCCAACTAGACCCAAACCCTAATTTGTTCTCTAATCAGGTCAAGAGGCCGATAAAATCTTCTACCTCTGCTAAGAAATAATGGGGCTTCTATCTGGGACCTTGAATACTCTGTCTGTGGGGATTTGAATATGGAAAAATTCATTTAGTTTGACTTTGGATCAGTACACTTGAGGAAACTAGATATGATTGGTGGGACTGTCACTATCTTGATTTCAAGATGGTCTTAATCTGGTTATGACTTTTCCTTGCTTTTCCTTGATATGTTTGATAAGAAAACCAGTGATGATTTATACATAGAGATGAGAAATTTGGTGCAACATAAGCAATAATTCCTTGATAGTTTCAAATTATAAGTACACAAGACTCTACATGATGAAATAGGAACATATGTGGAAGCATCAAACCCTAAAATTTAAATGATACCATTTTTACAAGCTAAAATAAATGAGTAATTGATTAATAAAAAAATAAAGAAGCAGTCACCTGGTGGAGTTGTCATTAGCATTTTTGGCCTCCATTTTGCCTTACAAATTTTGCAGGATTCTTTCTTGCTTCTTTAGTCTCCTAGTAGTATTATAATTAGCATTTTTGGCCTCCATTTTCCCTTGCAAATTTTGTAGGAGTCTTTCCTTCTTCTCGCGTATTTATTTTCAAATGCTAAAGTTATCCCCACAGTAGATTTTGTAGGAGTCTCTACTGCATTGTATTATGATTTGGTAAGGTCCCAATTCCCTTGTCTCTTTTTTTCATTGAAATGTTTCTTTTTTAATTTCTATATCTTTTTGTTTGGTACTTGATGGAAATCTAATGAATTCAATTGAGATATATTTATATTTTGAATGCTTAGCGTTTGTTTCAATGTGGGTTGGTTCGAAATGGATGGTGGGTGGATGATGATTGTTGGAATTTTTTCTTCTTTATCTCAATATCATATTTCATTTTCATCAATCATTTGGGGCATCGCTCCAACATTATATTTAGATTCAGAGTGGGGATCATCAATTTCAATGTTGGGGGAAGGGTTTGAAACCAAGATCTTGAAATTTGCAGCAATAGAAGCTGAAGATTGGGATATAGAAAGCACTTGGTGCAATTGGTCAAGCTAGTGAGAGAGATCCAATTTTTGGGATTTGAGGAACCAATTTTCTTCTCAGATTTTGTTATATCTATGAGATACAATATTGAATCTACTCATCATTTTCCTATTCTCAGCCCTCATGTGAGCCATTTGAGCATGGATCTCATCTAGGTGCTTCTGCCCTCATGTGAGCCACCTGAGCGTGGAGCTCATATAGGTGCTTCTGCTTCCTCATTCTAGTGAGCCAAGCCAATTCTCTATTGGAAAACATCCTTCTCTACTTCCTCCCATCGATAATGACGTTTTTATTGTGTTTTTCCTTTGCTTCCTCTAACGCCAAATTAGCATGTGACTTCCCACATGATGTCTCTTGCAACTGCCCACATTTTCCTAATTTTAGGGCCATTACTACCTCTAGAGCAATACTTGGAGTCGAAGATGGGGGTTGGAAGAACATGAAGTGTTTATTGCTGAACATGGATTCATTATTGATCAGAGAGAATGTTACTTCATGTCAGTCTTAGAGATCCCTACAAAACTATAATCCATGTTTCGTCAATGCTGACAAAATGATGAGCTTAAATCTCATTTAATGCTCAAGGCATGCATTTGGGTATTCCATATGAGGCATTCAAGCCTTTTTAACTTCAATTCTAATTAAAATTGCAAGTTAGCAATTGATATAGATGTTGATTTTGGTGATAAGGGTTGAATTGTCATAAATTTAGATTTTGGTGTCACTAAGTCAAGAGAGGTGGGAAAAAATGGGAGATTAAAATTATGGAAGGTATAAGGAATTTATCTTTGGAATAATCAAGTTGGTCATTTTTGTTAGATAACTCCGCATTATAGTTTCTGTGAGCCTTGGCTATTTGTTGGACATATAATCAAATCCATTCCATCATGATGTTCGTTAGGAGTATATTTGCAATTGCATTAACACTTACTTTTCTCTAATATATAGGAGGCATCATCGAAAACATATCCTTCACTATATAGTACTGAGAAAAAATAGTGTCACACACAGGATGAATCTCTTGACAGATAACAATCTATTTTGGCAGATAGTTGTAACACCCCAAAATTGGCACCTAATAACCAATCAATTTTGGTGCATTTTCTCATTGCATTTTCTCATCTTTGAAGTCCTATTGTACTAGGCAAATTCTTATCCTAATTGAATTTAATTGACTGAGTTTCAAATGCAGAAAACCCAAATTTGCATAAATCTTACATTACATTTAATTCCTAATTTCTCAATGATTATTAGCTAAAAACCCCTATGATTAATTGATTTAATCCTAAATTCCTAACTGCTTTTAATTAAATCAATTCCACCCCCTTTAGGTAATATACATAAAAGGAATTGAAAGGTTATTTAATTATTAAGTGATTTATCCTCAAAAAAAAAGAATTACATAATTCCATGTGAAAGGACACTTATGTGGCAATAATTCACTCTTTTATTTAAATAATCTTTGCTTATTTGTCTCAAATGGAGAATGAAGAGACAACTGTTTCTTTTCAAGAAAGTCTTCATCCTCTTTCCATGGTTTTCTATAAATTGGACTTCTTTTCTTCATTAGAGGAGGATTTTTTGGAGAGCATCAATATTATAGGAATTTTGCATTTGATTTCTTTCATATTTCAAGTTTAATTTTGCATAATTCGGCTAAGATTTCAATTGGAATTAAAGATATATGCTTTCATTTAAGATTCATTTCTATATCTAATATTTCAATTTGATTTTTTCAAGCTTTCATAGATTATAAGCAATTCAATTCTAGTTTAAGAGAAAATTCCTTTCATAGATTACAAGCTTTTCATTTCTAGACTAAGAGTATTTACTTTTTTGCTAGTTTAATTGCATTTTACTTCCATAGACTAGTTGCAGATTTCTCATAGAATAATGGCAATTCTTCTCTTCTTGCATTCTTAAATCCTCCATGTTAGCAATGGTCAGGTTGTTGGCTCTCGTTCTGAGGGTAAAACTCAACATCCACATCTAATTAGGAGGCAACAAGTCACCTCAATCGAATTTGTAGAACAAACAATTCATGTTTGTCTTTGTGAATTGAGCGATTGTGTAAGGGCTATGTTGTGTTTGTGTTGAATTCAGAGGTCCACATTCAGCATACAACATTTTGGCGCCCACCATGGGGTAGAAAAAACAATTTCTGTCCTCATTTTCAAATCTGTTGACTGTGTTTTTCAAACTCTGCCGTACGTCCGTACTGCACTGGTACAGATTCTCGTGCAAAGTTTTACTTCAAGCCACGTGAATTTTTGCATCGAGCCACGTGAAGATTTTCTCCTGTAGCACTTTCTTGCATGAAGAAATAGTTTTCTTGCACACATCAAAGCACTTTCTCGTGCGCATCAAAGTACTTTCTTGCGTGAACTTTTACAGACAGGCATTTAAAATTCAAAATATTAATCTGTTATTTCTCTATACTGACCTCTATTTTCTACTCTGATTTTTCTGTTTCTAGTTTTCTGCTACAGCATAACAGTGGTTTGCAGGTTTGCTTGTCAAAGATTAAAATATTCTAATGGTTTACTTGCAGGATGATAGCCAAAGACATTATTAAAACATCATGTTTGTTTACTGTTTTTCATTCACATAGTCTAAATAGGGCTTTGTTAAAATTTTGTAAGGATCCTGATAGCAAATTAGGGAAATAGGCTCTTCATTACATGGAAGTGATGCCCATAGATGAATCCAAAACCTAGATGTTGCTAGCATGACAGATACTTGGGAAAGAAAAGCAAGATAAGTGAATCTTTAGCACTTCTACTTGTTAGGGGATTATGCTCTTCTCTCTTTGAGAGAATCAGAAACCCAAAGACTTGTGGATTTGGTGGAGTGAAACTATCTCGGTGATGAACATGCTTGATGTGTTTGGGTGAGGTCCAAAGGTAGAGAAGTATGCTCTTCTCTCATTAAGAGAATCAGAAAATCAAACCCTTGAATCCGAACCAAGTTGAGTCACCTTTAGATGGCCTTCCAGAAGTTGAACCTCCGGGAATGACCCAACTGAGTACACACCTTTGGCCGGTGATTCCACCTCACTCTAATAAAGTCTGCTTTTTTGTAGTCCAAAGACTCCAAAGCCATAGTAACTTCTTTCTCATTGATTTCTACTATCATCATGAGAAAGCCTTGTTTGTCATACTGAGTGGTGCCACTCCCATCCTTCCTTGCAAGGGTGTGTGACTTACAAGTGTTGGTGTTGCTGCAAGGCCCTAGCTCTGTATCAGAGGCACTGTAGGTTATTGTGAATGGAAGCATATTGAACACTCTCTTTTTTAGATGCCTACCCAGTTCACCTCTAAAAGGAGGCATAATCTGTGCACAGGGAGAGGGAAGAATCTCTCCCCTAGATTCTTGACATAGGTATGCACCTGGATGTTTGAAGTGGTATATGACGCTGCCCCTATTTAAGGGTTATCTTCAAACATATATACTTAGTCCTTGGAAACACTCAAAACACGGGCACTCTTTTGAGGGTGACACTACTATGTGAGGTGAACGCATACGCATAAGACAATGGGACACAGATTTTGTCTTCTCAACCAATTTTCTTTGTAGGGATAATTGAGTGTTTGTTCTTGAGTCTTAAACTGTCTGTTCTATCATTCAAACAAAGACTCCCATGTTTCTACCAAGTTGTTTTTTCCTTGGTGGAATTGTTTTCGACTACTTCTTGCATCACTACCTGATTGAAACTTTGTGTTTTTAAATGAATGCTTGTCACCTTGAAATAGAGATTGCTGAATTATATCATCTTAAAACTATCCTAAGCCTGGATATCTTGTTAGAGAACAATTCTCACTTTGTCTTGAAAACTAGTCTTTACCTTGAAACTGAGTTTGTGCATCTGCCTTATATGCCTCTTGTCTGGATTTAATTCCTTGTTCCTTCGTTGTCTGCGAACTGAAACTAGTTGTTTCGAGTTGTAAACTGACTGATTCATACACGAACTTGTCTTGTCTCTTTGTCTCCATCCTATTTTTTTATGTTTTGTACCTTGCAAAATGATAGTCATATCTTGGCTATTCTAGCCATACTTCTAACGATTCGTGTCGGGTGCATCTCATACCTTGGCTGTTCTAGCCTATTACCTTGTCTTTTTTGATACCTTAAGAGACAGATTTCTGAGTCAGATCTTAAGTTTCCTCTCGTATCAGCTTCGTCTATGCCTATTATGACTAGGAGCAGTAATATCTTTCCTACACGCGGTTCTGAAGTAGTTAAAAGTAAACCTCGCAATCAAGGCAAAGCTCATTCTGAACCGTTATCCAAGTGGATAATCAAGAGGGATCATCACGTTCCTCTTCCCCGTTCAGTGTGGACCCAATTCTGAATCTGAAGCCAGTGCTTCAATTTTGTTCTAATCCGTTGTTTCAAGATCAACATCATCTATTTATCTCAAAGAAACCACCTATTTGGGTCGATCCTATTAATGACCCTCGTTGCCTTAGTGATCCTTTTTCACAGTTAAATCCTTTTGATTCATCGAAGAGCACGTCGGCTACAAGTTCTCACTCTCATACTAAAGGAGTGCATATGGAACAATCTCACGTTAATGATATGACATCTCCTTTCAATTACACACAAGGTCAAGACCAATCTCAACATGAACAAGGTCAAGAGCAACACCAGGGTCAAGACCAAACTCAAAGTATTTATGAAATTCTTGGAAATGACAATGACCCTATCGCTCAGAATGATATAGATGCAGCAAAGTCTAATAAAGCTCTTATTAAAATGATGGAGATACTCCTTATGGAAGACAAAGAAAAATATTTCCTAGATTTAGCAAATCAAGGAGTCAAATTACCCGCGAACTTCCAAGTGGATACACTTGTTGCTAAAGAAGAGGAAACTGAAGCTTCTAAGTTGCATAAGATAATTCACGACATGCAAGGACAACTTAGCCAACTTATGAAAGATAAGGACAAACCTACGCAATAGTTCACAATGGAAAGTATATGTCCTTTTCCATTTGATAAGAATATTGTTATGCAACCTTTTCCCAAAGGCGTAGAACTCCCAAAATACGACAAGTATCTAGGTACCTCTGATCCCCAGGATCATTTAAGAGAATTTGGTGCCTTTTCAATGGAGTTTATGCATGATCAAACTTATTTGATGCATCTTTTTCCATGAAGTTTAGGTGGGCCTGCTATGGAATGGTTCTCACGATTGCCCACTGGCATCAAAATTTTTGATGAAATTGCTAATCTTTTTATGCAACACTATTCTCATAATGTTCAACATCTTGTTAACATAAGGGATCTCTGTAACCTTAAACAGAAGCAAGGGGAACCATTCTTGATGTTTCTCAAAAGATGGAGACAACTTTGCACAAAGTACCCTTGCAAAATACCCGGGTCTGAGAAAATTGATATATTCTTGGATAATCGCACCCCTGACTTCGGGTATCAAGTCCAACTTCAAGGTCCCCTTAACTTTGATAGTATGATAAAATAGGCTGTGAGAATAGAAGCCTTCATGGTTAAAAATGGTGAATTGACTTTATATAAGGATAAAAAGCAAAATTCATCATCATCCAACAAAGACAAAGGTAAATTCCCCAACAAAAATAGAGATGTTGTGAACGATGGGGTGGTTGATAACGTGAATTCAACTTATTTTAAACCAGTCTTTAATCTCACTATGGGTATACAAGCAACCAAAGCTATCACAAAGGTTGCGACCAACACTCAATAGCCCTCTAAATTTGTTGGCAACAAACCTTGGATACCATGAACCAAGAGTGAATTTACCCCTCTAGGAGAAACAATTGATGTGGTTTTCAAAACTTTGGTGCAAAATCAAATTCTTACTCCTTTGGAGAAACGTTTATATGATCCGCAACCTAGACCTCATTGGTGGAAAGAGAATGACTACTGTGATTACCATAAGAATAAAGGTCACAAGACTGCTATTTTTTACCAATTAAAACATAAAATTCAAGACTTGATTGATGACCAGGTCATCGACGTGGGGAATCATAACTAGAATTTGAATCATCAAGCATTCAAAGACCCCTTCCCTCATCATGAGAAAGGTGAATCCTCCAACGCTCAAAATAAAAATGCTAAATTTAATTATGCCAATACCACTTACGATAATGTGATCAACATGATTGGAGCAATAGGAGTGGAATATTGCAACATGTTTACCGGCAAGGGAAGTGGGAATGTTTTTAAACCCAGAACCCTATTTGTCATAAGAGGCCCTGACTCTCAATCTGAAACATCTCAGGATTGTGTGAACGTTTTTACTCGGTCCAACACTAGAATCACTATCAAGGGTCCTAACCCTCCTACTACTACGTCTGTGCTAAAACAAACTACAAATAAGACTATTGTTGGTTCCACCAACAAGACCGCGAAGGTGGTCCCTATGCCTCCTGCTACTGGTTATAGCATCCTTGACCAGATTCAAAGGACCAATACTCAGATAACTATTTTTGAGCTATTAAAAATCTCACCTACTCATAGGGAGATCCTGGACAAAGCTCTCATTGAAGCTAATGTCCCCAAAGATATCAACTTGGATCAGTTTCAATCCATGATGGGTCATTTGACCTCACCACATTACGTATCCTTCTCTGAAGAAGATGATCACTCAATTAGTCACCCGCACAATGCTCCTCTACACATAGAAGTCATGATAGGTAAACAGTTAGTCCACCGTGTGCTCATTGATAATGGTGCTGGTCTTAACATTTGCTCCGCTCATTTTCTTGCTCAACTAGGTTATGGCGAGGATCGCATAGATTCACACAAGAGAATTACCATAAAAGCTTATGATGAGGAAGAGAGAAAATCTAAAGGTCTAGTTGTACTACCCATTCAGGTTGGCCCAGTTGAAAGAAATGTCATATGTCAGGTGCTAGACCTTCCTCTTGCGTATAATATTTTACTAGGAAGACCGTGGATTCACGAGATGCAAGCGGTTCCTTCTACATACCATCAGTGTATCAAGTTTTCTTTTCAAGGCATAGAGGTGATTGTTCCCGCTAGCATGGGATCTTCTTGTAATGCTCTCACTCAATCAGCCGATAGTCTTGTTCTGACTAATAGAGAATACACAGAACTGCGTGATGCCCAACTCAAAGATATGGAATAGACACTAAAAATCACAGATATGGGCATGGGGAGATATCAAATGGAGCCCGTTTTGCCATTAGCTACTCTTCCCCTATCTCCTAGGTCTTATGGGAGACCTTCTGAACACCATAAATCTTCCATTACCCCTAAAGTGGTTTATGAGGGTACATTTGTAAGGGCTAAAACAACATTGGAAGATGAAGACGAGGACAGAGCTATCAAAGCCTGGATTTGTAAAGGAAAGAACATAGCTGAACAAACTGCCTTGGCTCATGAATTAAATCCTAACAGCGAGGGTCTTAAGATTATGAAACATTTTGGGTACAAAGGAAGTGGACCTCTAGGTGTGAATGACAATGGGTTAGTGGAACCTATTCAAGCTATTGGTCAAAAGACAAAAGATACCACTAGGTTAGGTTTCAAAAAGGTTTTGTTTCATCTAGGAATCAATAAATTTGCTTCAAAAGTAGAGCCTACACTAGAACCTAAAAGTAAAACTGCAACGGACACTATACAAGACAGCTCAGATGAGGATTATTTTCCTTATCCCATCCCTCTAGACCTGGCAGCATTCTTGGCTGAGCCAGATAAATTTGTGCCACGTACCTGTACTACAGAAATAGACAGTGATTCTTATCAAACTACTCAATGTGAGACGCTCACTTATGAGCAATGGAAAGACTTACAAGACCCTAACTTCAAAGGAGAAAGGTACATACCACCAGGCATTCAAGAATGGTGGACACAAGAATAGACTCATATTACAAGAACTCAAAAACCTTCATGGTGCAAGCACCCAAGTCAGAGTTCAGATACAGACTCTCATGAGTATGAGTTTGATAGTTTGTTAGTAGGATCTTGCAAAAGACCTCTCGACGTGAGTGAGGAGTCTAGTGAAAAGCCTAATGAGTCTGAGTCTATAGGTGTTGACATGTCTTTTACTTCGGTTGTTAGAGATCAAAAGGATTCAAACACATCTTTGGATGAGATCGGTCTAGATCCCCTCTTGTTAGTTAACACTTTTGATGATGACTATACTATGGACGCACTTGAACCTGTCACATCCCTTTCCCTCCAACACCCTAAATTAATAGACTGGAATTCCTCTTCTTCATCTGGTGAAGTCCTTACATTCCAGAATGATTACACCTTAGCCTGATACCTTCATGCTATTGAGCCCATAATGTCCTCCACTAGTGAAGAAAGTGTCAACATGACTGAGGCTAATATCAAGTACCTTAGTCAGAAAATTAAAAGAAGAAAGAATAAGCGCTCTGATGGTGAAAACCACATTGTGGCAGTATTAGAGCCAAAAAAAAGTAAAAAGAAAAGACGTACCCAAAGGTGAAAACCTCTCTGAGGTGCCTGAGGGTGAGGTACTTGATGTGCTTCCAAGTCACTTTCAAGAATGCTCATCAGTGTTAATTGAACCTACTCAGCCAATAAATCTAGGAACATAAGAACATCCACATATCATTCATGTGGCCAAGTCATTATCTTCAGAGGAACTTAAGGAATTTACAGAATTTTTCCAAGAGAAAAAGATAAATTTTGCATGGACATATTCTGACATGCCAGGTGTGGATCCTGATCTCATTATGCATCACTTATCAATATCACCAGGTGTGAAACCTGTCAAACAAAAACTTAGAAAGATGCATCCGCATGTAACTTTATTGATCAAGGCAGAATTGGAAAAAATTTTGAAAGCTTGGTTCATCCGAGTGATTGATTATGCAGAGTGGATTCCTAATATAGTCCCAGTAACCAAACATGACAAATCTATTAGGGTCTACACGGACTTTAGAGATTTAAATTTGGCATGCCTTAAAGATGATTTTCCACTCCCCAATATTGACATGATCGTGGATATAATAGAAGGATATGAGATGTATTCCTTAATGGACGTCTTTTCTGGCTATAATCAGATCAAAATTGCACTAGAAAACCAAGAGAAAATAGCTTTCACTTGTGCATGGGGTACATTTTGTTGGAATGTTATGCCCTTTGGTTTAAAGAATGCTGGGGCTACTTATCAACGAGCTGTTACTACAATATTTCATGACATGATGCATATGACAATGGAGGACTACGTGGATGATACGCTTGCCAAGAGTATGGATAGAAAAACACATCTCACCAATCTAGGTCCTATACTAGATCATATGGAGAAATTCTGGTTGTGCCTAAACCCTAAGAAATGTGCATTTGGGGTTACTTCTGGAAAATTACTTGGCTACATTATTTTGGCAAAAGGAATTGAGGTGGATCCAGAAAAGGTACAAGCTATAATGGAAATGCCACCACCCCATAATATCAAACAAATTAGGGGTCTTCAAGGTCGACTTCAATCTATTAGGCGGTTTATCTCGCAATTAGCTGACAAGTCACAACCTTTTACCAAAACCCTGCATAAAGGTGTGACTTATGACTGGAACAAAGAGTGTGAACAAGGGTTTCAACAAATTAAACTGTATCTAGCTAATCCACTGATATTGATGCCTCCCATTCAAGGGAAGCCTTTGATCTTGTATATCTCAACAACAGAAACATCCTTGGGTGCTCTCTTGGCCCAAGAAGATCCAAATCATAAAGAAAGAGCCATTTACTACATCAGCAGAACATTGGTCTCTTACGAAATGAATTATTCAGTAAT
>MU223104.1:3744515-3759337 GCA_018584345.1 Thuja plicata
TTCTTAAATCCTCCATGTTAGCAATGGTCAGGTTGTTGGCTCTCGTTCTGAGGGTAAAACTCAACATCCACATCTAATTAGGAGGCAACAGGTCGCCTCAATCGAATTTGCAGAACAAACAATTCATATTTGTCTTTGTGAATTGAGTGATTGTGTAAGGACTATGTTGTGTTTGCATTGAATTCAGAGGTCCACATTTAGCATACAACAATAGTCACTAGGTAATCAATTTGATTGTTTTAAATCTTTATACTTGCATTCAACCCTTTCACATTTTTTATTTTGCAATAGTTCATAGACATTTAAAAAAAAAATGTAATCTTTGGATAAATGCAGAAAGGTGGTCCGATTCTTTAAAAGCCTACAAGTCAAGCTACTTAGCCATTAAAGCACAGCCAGTCTTACTATGAGGAAGGAGTTAACACTATGTACTATGTAATATCTATTCTAGGATTAACAGTTTTGAATTGAATATCGGGAATGAAGTTAAAAGGATTACAAAATAGAATAAATACAACAATCTAAACCATAGGAATAAATCTTTATTTCCAGTGGCATGTATTTACTGATGATTTTAAAATAGTTTGCCAAATTATGCTATGACGGATGTTCATACACTGTTCTAAAGTGCCCATTTTGGCACATGCTAAGAGGATAATTGCATCGGTGGTTGAATCCGTCGTTGCACCTGCAAATTAGATTGTTTTAAAAAATTGATTCAAATAAACTATACATAGAACCTATTGAAAACTAAAGCAAATTGCTTTTGTTGCTTGATTAACATAAAATTCATCTCTTAGCGGAAATCAATAAGTTGTTCCTATGCATATTCAAATGTCTTAGTAAGCACAAAAACTATATGGTTATCAAGATTTATAAAACGTAGATAAATATTTCTTGAATAAAATGTGTGGACAATGGACTACATACAACACACTTTTACATTACTAGAAAGGGCATCGTATGGGTGGGGAGCGACAAACCTCCTCTAATAGATAACGCCCATTAACCAAACAAAAACTATCATCTCTAAAGGGAACGTGCAGCATTTCATTGCCACCGCAAAATCCCTACAATACATTCAAAAGACCAAAATACTGGAGTAAATGAAACCCTAGCTAAGAAGACATGCTAAAACTTGAATCTTAGCCCAAAATATCATTACTAACACACCCACTATCTATGCTTATAAACTAGCTAGTGCATCTAGTCTTCGCTTAAATTCTGGCGAAATTTCCAGCCAGTGGAAGCCACATTAAAGGAAGTGATTCTTTTACCGTCGCTGGTGGTGACCTTGAAAGAGAGGCTTTGGTCGTCCAAGAAAGTTTTTCTCTGCTGAATTTGGCCCCAGTTGCACCATATTGCCTGCCACCCATTCTTCAAATCCTTTATTGTTACTGCATGCACATCCCCTGCTCCATTAGTGACAAGAAATAGGTTGAAGTAGGAGTGATCATTAATGGTGAATCAAATTCCTCCCTTCAGCTGGTAGGGAACCATGCAAAAAAAAATAAATCAGTCAAAATATGTTAAGCCCTAATTCGGTTATGAAAAAAAGAAAAATTAATGGTTTGAAGAAAAATTCCCTCATGTACATAATAGGCACAATCCCAGCTCTGTACTTGGCAATGTTTTGTAAAATAGGCTTGGAAAGGTCAAAATGTTGAAGAAGAGGATTGCACCAGCCGTCATTTTTGTTAGGGAGCACATTGTTACGAGGGCCAAAGTTGGTGGTGGTAACAATGATTGTGGAAGGGAGGCACCATTGTGGATCATTGATATACTTTATTTTGTAGCACGCTTTGTATCTTACTCCATTGTTGAATAACATAGTGCTTGGTGCTACCATTTTAGTGTCAGACCCTTGACTGTAAAGATTTCCATACCCATAAGCTCCACCTGTTGAAAACAAGAAATGTTAAATCTTACTGTTAAAAAAGATTAAAACTAAAACCCTAATGGGAAATGCAGGCATTCATGCAAAATACCAGACGTGATGCCACCTGCTAAATGATAAGCCATGCAAGAAGTTAAAAAAATCATTCCCGACACATAGCCCGTCTACCCGCACTACTTGCCATGAATTTACACCATTTCCACCAGTTGCCACGACTCTCCAATTTTATTTGGAATTTTATGAGCAAAAAATTAAAAAGATTGCCGAGAAAAATCAGCTGAGACAATACACATAAGAATTTTGGAGGGAGAAATTCATTTTCATAGACACAAATTTGGTGACCATAGTATATAACGAGCATGATATTTACTGTTACTGAGGCTGGAACTATTGCTAAAAAGAGACTTGGGAACATTAGCCAAGATTTATAAAACATAGAGAAATATTTCTTGAATTAAATGTGTGCATAGTGGACTACATACAACACACTTTTACATTAATAGAAAGGGCATCGTATGGGTGGGTAGCGAAAAACCTCCTCTGCCAGATAAAACCCACTAACCAAAGAGAAATTGTCATCTATAAAGGGAATGGGTGGCGCTTCATTGCCACTGCAGCATCCCTACAATACATTCAAAAGACCAAAATACTAGAGTAAATGAAACCCTGGCTAAGAAGACATGCTAAAACTTGAATCTTATCCCAAAATATCATTTCTAACACAACCACTATCAATGCTTATAAAATAGCTAGCATATCTAAGCTCCACTCAAAGTCTAGCCAAATTGCCAGCTAGCGGAAGCCACGTTAAAGGAAGTGATTGTTTTACCATCGCTAGTGGTGACCTTAAAAGAGAGGCTTTGGCCATTCAAGAAAGTGTTACTCTGCAAAATTTGGCCCCAGTTGTGCCATATTGCTTGCCTCCCAGTCTTCAAATCCTTTATTGATACCGCATGCACATCGCTTGCTCTATTAGTGATAGGAACTAGGTTGAAGTAGGAGGGACCATTAATGGTGAATCGAATTCTTCCCTTGCATTGGAAGGGAACCATGCAAAAAACAAATAATTAGTAAGAATATTTTAAGCCCTAATTTGGTCAAAGAAAAATAAAAAAGGAATGGTTTGAAGAAAACTTGCCTCTTGTACATAATAGGTACAATCCCAGCTCTATACTTGGCAATGTTCTAGAAAACGGGCTTGGAAAGGTCTAAATGTTGAAGAAGAGGATTGCACCAACAATCATCTTTTTTAGGGAGCGCATTGTTACAAGGGCTGAATTTGGTGGTGGTAACAACAATTGAGGAAGGGAGGCACCATTATTGGTCATTGCTACACTTTATTTCATAGCACGCATTGTATCTTAGTCCATTATTGAACAACGTAGTGCTCGATGCTATCATTTTAGTGTCGTACCCTTGACTATAAAGATTTAAATACCCACAAGCCCCACCTACTGAAAACAAGAAATGTCAAATTTTACTGTTAAAAAACCTTAAAACTAAAACCCTAATGGAAATGCAGACATGCATACAAAATGCCAAACTCAATGCTACTTGCTGGATGATAAGCCATGCAAGAAGCAAAATAAATTCATTCCCGCCACATAGCCCGTCTACCCGCACATCTTGGCATGACTTGCCACCATTGCCACCAATTGCCACAACTCTCCATTTTATCTAGAATTTTCAGAGAAGTAAATTAAAAATATTGCCCGGAAAAATCAGCTAAGCCAATGGAAAAATAAGAATTTTGGAAAGAGAAATTCATTTTAATAGACATAAATCTGGCAACCATAGTGTATAATGAATGTTTCACGATTTTCATTATTACCGAGGCTGGAAGTATTGCTAAAAAAAGACCCGGGAACATTATTCCCCGCGGTCTACCATTGCCACAAGTTGCCACGACTCTCCAATTTTATTCAGAATTTTCTGAGCAACAAATTAAGAATATCGCCCGGAAAAATCAGGTGAGCCAATGGAAAAATAGGAATTTTGGAGGGAGAAATTCATTTTAATAGACATAAATCTGGTGACCATAGTATATAATGAATGTTGCATGATTTTTCAGTTTTACCGAGATTGGAACTATTTCTAAAAAGAGGCCTGAGAACATTAGTCCCTGCCTTAGAGGACAGAGACTAGTAAATGAATTGAAACTCAGAATCAACAAGGGCTACACGCAGCTGGAGTCCCTGCCCAAGGTAGGGGAGTATGAGAAAGTGCATGTGTTTCTAGAACTGGAGGCTTGGTCTTAGTTTCTTTAAGATGCTCAATAGTCCGAGGTGCTTGTGGGTTGGAGAAACTATACCTCATTGGGGGTATGGGACATGTATGTGAGGATTGGTGTCCAATAATTCAAAGAAGATCTAAAATCTGAAAGCTTAGTATTATACCTTTACCAGGGTGATGAGAGAATCATGTGGGATGGTGTCCAATGATGTTGGGAACTTTGATTATAGCTAGGTGACAATACCTCAGTTGGCGAGCAACTTGATGTAGTTAAGAGCAGTTTGAATAAGTCTCACTGGTCCAAGAACTCTTTTTTAAAGAACAATGTCTACATAAAATAGTTTCTATTATTTTGGTTTATGTTGGTAGTCTATTTTGTCTCTAGTTCCTACTATATAAAAATATAATAGGTGTGCATCAAAATTTAGATATTCATTAAGGGGAATATTGGAGAATATAATTCATAACTACGTGATAATTGTGTTGTGTACATGTCAATAATGAGCAGTAGACGTGTCCACTCTTCTCCAGTTTGTTGTCATCATAGTAGACAGATTTATAGCAGATTTGTAGGATGTAGTTAAAGATATTATAACTAAGTAATGAATAAAAGTGTGCAGCGAGAGTATTAGGTGTCCCAGGTTTTCTGATAGTAACAACAAAACCAATGCCATATTTAACATATAATAACAAAATTGCTTTAGAATGGACTATAAAGCACAAAAAAAAATCCTACCTAATACAAATTCCAAAAAATAAAACTCACTTAACCTATGGCCAGTATGGCCAGTGACATATCTCAAGATTCTGCACAAATTGTGAGAATGTATTATTATGAGAAAAATAAGCTTGCATGAGAGAAAAAACAACCTTCTATAATGCACTGTGTACCAGATTATATGGTCAGAATAGGAGATATTATAAAATGAATCTTTGTAACAGACACCCACATCCGTAAAATAATTAAATAGAAAGAAAATATGACAAAATGAGCCCATCTAATAGGCACCCACATGTGAAAAGATAAAGATTGTATAGACAGGAAAATTGGTAAAGCACGTTGCAAATTATAGCATGATATTTGTAAAGGAAAAGATGGGAAGGTTGAAGAAATTACTCTGGATGTATTTTGGAGTGGTCTTCTCTTTCTAGTATAGAATCAAAATTTCTATCAAATAGAAATTGTTTAACATGAAATATCTCTATTAAAAACAACAGGAAAGTATTCAAAATCTTAACTTTAAATTTCAATTACTCTCTTGATCTCAACGCAGTACACAATTCAGTTTTCTATGTTTGTAAGTCTTCCTAACGTTGGAGTGGAAATAAACTCATTTTCATTTCCAGCTCCTCACGTGGCCCCACACGCTTTTTCATTGCTATTCTGGAGTGCCAAAAATCCTTTCTGGTAACAATCTTATATATAAAGCATAGAGAAAACTAGACATCTTTCCCATTCCTTAGTCAATGAAAGAAAATCTCAAATCATTTGCTTAAAATGTTGCCCGACAAAAACCAGAACGACATTGATAGAGCTCACAGGTAGCTTCTACAATACCATTCCTGCACATCAAGTAATCAGTCTACACCCAATCATGGTGCCTTTCATTGCTATAAATACTCACTAACGTTCCTCGTCGTCCTCAACCATAGATTTGTAGCAACTTGTATTCCTAGTATTGTGCTCATTAGCTCTGGTGAGAAACTAATAGTGAGAGAATGAAAAAGGCTGGAGCAGTACTTTTTATTGTTATGATTCAGATGACAACCATCATGCCATTAATAATGGCATTTTTTAACTTTTGAAAACCAAGATGCAGATCATATAAACGAAGCGGAAAAATAGTTTTACCATGCCCTTAAATAGTGCCAAACTATTTTGTAAACCATTTCCAACAGATTCTTTGCTCAAACAAAACAAGAATTATACAGTCCAATACAACACTAAACAAAATCACCATTTCTAATCATCTCAATCATAAAGGCAATACATAAAACTATAAATTTGTTTAACAAAAGGCGAGCCAAATTATACGAAGTGGCACAACAACAAATGCTGGTACTACAAAGTAGGTTACTGTCCCCACTAACCACTATTAAAATCCAGGCAGTAAGAACTTATAGGCATATATTTTATCGGGACACCATGAAGATTAGTAGCATACCTGATTTAAAATTTAGCTTCAAACCACGTCACCAATTAGACCATAAGCCTAGTACATATTAGGAGTGCCTATAAAATTTGGGTGCAAGAAGTCGAATACCCATCAGTTAGACAAACACAAATCACCACAAATGCCCAGGAAAAAATTGACAAAACCGTGGGTTTCATCAGTTCAGAAGGAATAGAGAGATTTTTTTTTTTTGAGTGATGAAGATTTAATGAAACTATCTATTACCTTAGAGTTGTGGGTATGATATCATCGATTGCAGAAACTTTATCGTCTTGTATTCCACATGATTGGAAACTGAATTGTAAATCTCGTACTAATGAAGTTGTATTCCAGTATTGATTAAAAAAAAGACAATTGACATTAAGAAAATGCACACCTGATGTAAAACCTTCGCTGCAGAGAAAACAACAGGGGCGCAAAATATACAGTGTGTCATCATTCTTAACCGATTTTGAATGCCTGCATTCTTTTCCTTCCCTGCTCGACAAACTTACGGTGTATTTATCTTCGTCTTCAGGGTATCACCAAGAGGGACCTTGTGAATGACGTGAAATGAATCAATGCGAGGAAGAGAATGTGGCTTCTTGGAAGGCCTCACAAGGCTACAAGGAGAGTATTAGTACTCGCTGGACTCCTTATCACCCTGCGAGCTAAAGCATGGTGAAATTCCTCATATCAGCCATGTTTATAAGCTCATCTAAATTCCTACTTTAACTTCAGGCTACAGCCAGGCTAATAGTATACCCTGGGTGATCATACATCTGATCATGTCCATGTACACGCCTTGTCCCACCTGCATAATGTTGCTGCAAACAAGTTAAAAGGCTGTGTAATGCATTAATGGCTTCTACCCTAGTAGATTTCACTGATAAAATGTTTTAAAAGGTTGATGAAATGAAGTGAAACAAGAGCAGAGAAGAAACTTACATCTTGGTCTAGAAATTCCATGAAAGTGCGCTTGTCCACCAAACTTGTTGATATCAATCATAGGTCGCTTTGTATCCTCGCATAAAATAATAGTAGCCGAGCCCATTCCCAGACACCTGTTTTCCGGAAATAATGCCTTGTATTCATGACATGCAGGCAACGCGTGGAAGGAAACAGGGTTTGGAAAGAATGCCCTAAATTTTTCAAATATTTTGATAGAAAAAGGAAATGACTGCTTGAAAAAATGATAGTAGCAAATAGGGAAAAGGATCTTATAATTTTTTATGCCAATTTAATTTCGGAAAGTTTGTAGACTATAGTTTTTTGAAAGATTTTTGGAAGGCGCACAGTTTCTTATGTGCAAACTAATGCTTAAAATTCTATCGAAAACATTAGTCTCCTACCTTAATGGCAGGGACTAACAATACTAATTTTTGGAAATGAAATTCTAAATCATCAAATAACATTTCATTTTCTCTCCAAATGATACTATCCTTCCAATTCGGTAGGGACTATGGTGCAATGCAGCCCGTGTTATAAATAAAATTGGCTATTTTTACTTTATTTGGTAGGGACTATGGTGCAATGCAGCCCGTGTTATAAATAAAATTGGCTATTTTTACTTTATTTGATCTTACCATATAATTGGTATTAGAGAAAATCATCTAGTAACGCATTCTCTATTCTTGAGATATTCCTATAGATGACTGTTATAAAATTATTAGTATACACTAATATTTTTTCCTCCTATAGATGACTGTTATAAAATTATTAGTATACACTAATATTTTTTCCACCTATAGATGACTATGAACTATTAATTAGCCTTCTAGAGAATTTGTTACTATTGACCATTCATTGTAGATGAAAACTTTCCATATTAGATTTTGAATACACATTTTTATTTTCTAAATTAGTAACATTCTAAAATAGTAGCAAATATATTAAAATTATTTTTTTAGATAATGTAATCACTTCATTATACATTCTTTATTAGGCAGGTTTGTAATGTAATTTTTGATTTTTTTAATCAATTCTAATCATAATTCTATTTGTAGATAGGTTATCATCTTTATAAATAATTTATTATAATACATCTTGGATGAAGGTGTAGAGAGACATGGTGGAATTGGCATATTGTGATGGTTAAGTTAATGTCTTGTGCTTCTTTCCATCAAGATTTAGATTCTATTAGAGATGAGGTGCCCCACCCTTACTACTTCATAGCTTTGAAGTCAAAATATTTATCCCTCTCTTTTAGGAAAAATATATAAAAAGACATATTTAGCATTTCAGAATTATTTATATTGATTCCAAAGTCAAAATATTCTTTAAATCGTAATATTTATAAGAAATAGAAGAAAAAATAATTTTAAGAAGAATAATTAATTTGTATGACATCATATTTTCTTGGGGAGAAACCCTTGCCCGACAAAGTGTCTCACACAACCAGAAAAGTATTGTCGGCAAAAGTTGTAGTTATAGTAAACCTGTGTATACGATATAAAGGAGATTCCACTATCATCAAGGTTGTCTTCCATTTAAGAAATGGAGGCGTCAAGCTACTTAACCACCTAATTTCATGATCTGATTGATAGCACCAAAATTAAGAAATTGCTGATGGTATGCTCGATTTAGACACTTTAAAAATAACTTAAGAAATTTCATGAAACTGTCAATTTCAATCCTAGAAATTTTGTCAACTAGGGTTGCCCACTCTAATATAGGGATTTGCCTTCAACGACGTTGTATGCTCCTGTATCACACTCTGGCATATGAATGTATTATAAGGAGCAACTGACCTGCAACGAGTTTTTAATCAATGGAAAAAGTATGCCAATGACAGGAAGGAGAGTTGGAATCTCAAATTCACTCTTCTTTCAAATTCGAAAGGAAGGCTGGAGTAAGAAAATAACGCTGATAACTAAACTAAGACATGGAAGGAGGAAATCAACGAAAATATTAGCCATTCACTGGTTAGTTGGTACATCTGGGTTCTGTTTAGTTGTTTATTTTTGCTACGCTGTTTCTGTTTCCCTAAATAGTCCCATTAGCCACTGGAGTCGACACAAACCCAATTACCCTGCATAATCCAAGTCCAACTCAAAACTCAATTTCATTGTTACCGTGCTGCAAAAGTTTGGTAAATGCTTGTGAACTATTTGACCAAATGCCTCAAAGAAATTTGGTCAAATGGAATGTCATGATTGAAGGATATGAACAAAATGGATTTGTTTAAAATACTTTCAAAACTTTCAATTGAATTCAAATTGACAGTTATAAAACTAGAATCCACAAGATTTGCTAGCATCCTCTCTCTGTGCAAAATTGGGAGCTTTGGAATAGGGTATAGATATCCATCAAAGGAGAAGGATTAGTGGAATTTTCTCAGAATTTATAGTTGCAATTCCGAACTAGATATATAAACAAAATATGGACACATATATAAGGCATGCAAACTGTTTGACATAATGCTTGAAAGAGATGTCAGCTCATAGAACACCATGATTGCAGGATGTGTAAAATATGGAAGTATACACACGACGCGTGAGATCAAATGCCTCAAATAAATTTAGTCAAATGGAATGTCATGATTGAAGGACGTGCACAAAATATATTTGTTTAAAATCCTTCTAAAACTTTCAAGTAAATGCAAATGACAGTTATAAAACCAGAATCCACAAGATTTTCCAGCATTCTCTCTCTGTGCAAAATTGGAAGCTTTGGAATAGGGTATAGATATCCATCAAAGGAGAAGGATTAGTCGAACTTTGTCAGACTTTATAGTTTCAATTCCCTACTAGGTCTATACACAAAATATGGAAGCATATATAAGGCATGAAAATTGTTTGAAATAATGCCTGAAAGAGATTTCGACTCATAGAACACCATGATTGGAGGATGTGTGAAATATGGAAGTATACACAGGACACGTGAACTATATAATAAAATGTCTCTAGGAAATTTGAGCACATGAAATGTCCTTATTGGAGACTATTTACGAAGTGGATTTGTTGAAAAGGCTTTAGAAACTTTCAAGAAAATGCAAATGGCAGGTGTAAAACAAAATTCTATAATTGTTATCAATATCCTCATTTCCTGTGTGAAAATGGGATCCCTGGAACAAAGCATGAACATCCATCAAATGATAAAATATATAACACTTTCTTTAGATGATGTAGTTGCAACCCCTCCTATAAATGTATGCAAAAACCTGGAAGCAAAGACTATGCATGTGAATTGTTTGATGAAATGCTTCCCATAAATGTGGTCTCATGGAATGTCATGATTGCAAAATGTGCACATAATAGAATTTTTGACAAGGCTTTATAGATTAGATTTGTTTACAAGGCTTTAAAAGATTTTGAGCAAGTGAAAATTGACACTTGTATAGCCAACATCCTCCCTGCCTGTGCCAAAATAAGAAAGGTATTCGGAAGAGCCCTGTAACGATTGTTGACTGGCTTGAGGTTAATGATTACCAAACCACATGACATAACATATGTTGAAGATATTTTAACTCTCAAACTTTTTACAATACAAAAGAAATGGGCACCTATACAATGTAATTCATATTATGTAACCCTTCTTGAATAATCTATCTTACTATAAATGTTATATATATTTGCATTGATGACATGTCTCCATCTTGCAGAAATACCTCAACCACAAGACGAACAAAGGAACTTTAAAGTTTAATAACAAATCCCACAACAAGGAGGCTTAATACGGACTCAGAAAAACATTGAAATGCATTGTTAAAGGTTCCTTCCGCTTAACCTATTGGCCAAATACATACTTCACTATCTATTCAGAGACCAAACGTCATGATTTTTGCCAAGAATTGAATTAAAAGCTCATTTAACTACTTTTTCATCTCGAACAATTTGATTAGGAATTTAGTAGATTTCTCCAATGTGAAAATGTGTTAGCTATAGTTCTAGAGATGCATTTAGTGAGATGAACACTGGGGATAAAGCTACCAAATTATGTAAATGTTTTATTTTCTACATATATCCATTGTCTACATGTCATCGTAGATAAATTTCCTATTCCTCCATGGCTGTTCTAAATCTACTTTTGGCTGCTATGGTTTATGCCTAATAAAAGAAAATTGGTTCTGTTTGTTGGAGAAGAAATAAACATTTTTTCTTATGTTTTGGGAGAATAAAGCTAAAACATTCAATTGGATGTATGATGAATTGTAACCTTCATGTTAATAGGTCGGCCTTTTATTGGTTTCCCATTATTGTAGCTCTTTCTTCACAAATCTCTACTGTTGAAATTGTTTTATCTACTAGTTAAGGCAAAACAGGGTATATTTTGCATTTTAACTTATAGTTTCTTCAATATTGTCATGCATCAATAGATTTTTTATTTGTCTGAAGACTATTCTGCAGAATGCATATTTTTTCCTGTGCCCAAAAAGTCTTTGTCGTTTGTCGCATATCATGACGTTTACATTGAGCCAAATTCTCCACAAAAAACATCTCATTTCCTTATATAGAAGAGATAAATATTAACAACTATTGGTGTATTTCTACTTATATTAGTACTAAAAGCTATTAATTAGTCGATAGGTTTCCTTTGGGGAGAAACAATTAATCATAAAGTTGTCTCACGCTAGATTCTAGGGGCTGGAATTTTTCCCACTACTGTAGAAATGTAGAAGGGAGTATAAAAAATGATACCCTAAATTTTTTTCAGTGAATGTTGCTAAGATTTTTAAGCATTAATTAAAACTAGGAGGTCCTATGAAATTTCTATTTTAGATTGGAATATAAGTTACCATTTTAGTATAAAAGGTAAGTTAATTAATTTTGTTTGTCTTTTTCCCACTATATCTTTTAAGAATCAAATTTGGGTGACACAAGAATAGTTTTGTATTGTATGATAAACTCAATTATGTTTATTATAGGCTTGTGACTTTAGTATCTTATGCACTCAGCACTTTAGATTCTTCAATAATTTTTATTTTTCTCATCCCTAATTTGTTTCAAGTTGTTTGCTCTAGCCGAAAAAAGTGTTTTTTTATTGTAATTTTTTCCCCAGCATTCATTAAAAAAATTTCATTCAAAATGATCATTTATTTGTGCTAAGGTACAACTCTCAAACTTGAATACATGCAATTTTTTAATAAATCAAAGTCTCACTTTAAATAATTTAATAAAAATATTTCAAATTAAACTAATGTATCTTGCACAAAACAACTTATTCTCTCTCATGTATTAAGTTATTTATAGCTTCCTGTCGGTTAACCCTTGCACCTCATTTTGGTGCAAGCGCTAGTCTATTTTCCTTCCACTAGAGTATGTAGGTTAATGAATAAGTGATATTAACAAACTGATCAATATGTATATGTATTGCAAGAATGTAATATTATTTTCACCCATTTGTGCACGTTAGTATATTTGCCAACCTCCATTCTTATATTTTGAATTTAAATATATATTTAAACTTAATAAAATATAATTAATAAATAGATAATTTACCTTGCACGTGCATGTGGTCCATGCAAGTGCATACTTATTATATTTAGAATTATATTATTGAAATTGATTTTAATAGTAACAATTGAAGAGTTTATCCTGAAATGGAGATGTTTACAAACATTTAAATTCTTCAAAAAATTGTCAGATGATTTAAGTTTAAGAAGAAAAGTAATATGACAACTTCATGTTAATATTATCTTGTATTTTGATTGTTATAACGTGGTTGGTTAAGTTGATCCAATATTTTGTAGTATGGAAAGAAGTTATAATTAATCATTTAAATTTTTAATTCTTATAGATTAAAACATACATCTAAAAACCTAAGGGAATGGCCGATAATCATGGCTATTGATTAAGATCCCATGTTATTGTATAAGTCAAAAGGTTACCTATTCGTTATGGTTAATCTTTATGATTTGGATCATACACCTCATATAGGATGCATAATATTTTAATCAAGAGTGTGTGTGTGTGTGTGTGTGTGTGTGTGTGTGTGTGTGTGTGTGTGTGTGTGCGTGCGTGTGTGTGTGTGTGTGTGTGTGTGTGTGTGTGTGTGTGTGCGTGCATGCGCGCGTGAGCATGCACACACACACACACACACACAATCTTAAGATGAATTTCAAAACCACATTTGTTTCACACCATATGTGTACATAATCTCAGTGCTCTATTGAAAAGGTTAAAGATCCAATATTACCTTAGTTCTTCCAAATGGTCAATCTTGCATAGCTCAGTAACAGCCATAATTGTGTACTATATCTCATTGGGAATCCTCACCAATGACCATTAGCTACTCATTGTCTATTGTTGATTAAAAGATTGGCCACTATTGAATTGAAAGTATTAGTAAGAAGAATCAAGAAGCCAACAATGTTTATAGAGCACTAGTTAAGTGTTGAAAACTAGCTAAGTGTGGTTGGTTACTAGCCCCTATTCCATTTCCCAAGTAAAGAAATTAAAGTAAGTGCGAGTATTCAATTTAAGCTTCGCTAGAAAGATAAAAGATAATAAATAGTTGACAACATACATTTGACTACCATGACAACTTATTCTTAGGAGCAACTCTAACCAGATAATTGAACCCACAAACAGATGATTGACTACTCAAAGGAGGATTTTTACCTATTAAAAGACATGTGAAAATTATGTTCAAATCAAGAGTTAGCTGAACTAGATTTAGTCGAAAATGAATCAATTAAATCTAGTTTATTTCAAGCGAGTAAACGGTACAGTTTCCATTTCCCTCCAAAATATGAAAATTATCTTACTTCTTGATTTACACACAAGATTTCCTCATTAACTTTAAGAAACTGGAAATTATCAGGAAGGAAGTTAAAGGATGGAGAAAGCATAACTTTGGTGATTTCTGCAAGGAGAAAATTGATCTCTCAGAAACCCTTGTTTCCCTCCAGGAGCAACTGGCATCCGGAAGCTTCTCGCCTCAGATACAGGAGGAGGAGGAGAGGACTAGACTTAAGTGGCAGGAAACCTTGGAAAGAGAGGAAATTTACTGGAAGCAAAGATCTAGAATTCAGTGGCTTGCTGAGGGAGACAGGAACATGACCTTTTTCACAAGTCTTCTTGCATCCACAAGAAGAGAAATACCATCTCCTCTCTCCTGGATGAGGGGGGAAATGAAGTCAAGGAAAAGGACAAAATTAACCAGGTTGCGGTTAATTACTTTATGGACCTGTATTCGGAAAGAGGTCTTGTCTGCCCTGACCACATCCAAAACATGCTCCTCAATCACATCCAAAGCACTATTTCCCTTGGTGATAATGACATGCTCACGAAGTGGGTTATTGATGATGAGGTTAAGAAGGCGGTGTTTGATATGGGAGCCTACAAAGACCCTGGTCCAGACAGTTTCCCCCCTTCTTTCTTCCAGGAGTACTGGGAATTTGTGGGAAATGACGTTACCAGAGCTGCCAGAGACTTCTTTAGGACTGGGCGTCTTCTTAGACAGCATAATAAAACTTACATTGTGCTTGTCCCTAAGACTGACAACCCTACGTCTATGGTGGATTTCAGACCCATTAGCCTCTGTAATACATTCTACAAGATCCTCACCAAGATCCTGATTGGCAGAATCAAGCCTCT
>MU223104.1:3759397-3811169 GCA_018584345.1 Thuja plicata
GGACAAATGCAGAGCCCCAGGTATGGCCTTTAAACTAGATATTTCCAAAGCTTATGACAAAGTGAATTGGTCCTTTCTACTCAAAATCCTGGCTAAAATGGGCTTTAATGAAAAGGTTATCTGAATTATAAAAGAATGTACCCAAACGGTTAGTTTTTCTATCATAACTAATGGTTCCTCGGGTAGACATTTTACCCCTGAGAAAGGTCTTAGACAGGGAGACCCCCTCTCTCCCTACCTCTTCATTATGGTGGCTGATGTTCTTAGCAGGACTATGTGTATGTTATCCGATGCAGGGAAGTTACATGGCTTCAAACCTGCTTCCACTCACCCTCAAGTGGTGTTGGAACAGTTTGTGGATGACACTTTCCTCTTCGGGTATTCTTATGTTATTGAGGCTAGACAATGGAAACAGACTTTGGATTATTATGCCTGGGCTTCGGGTCAAGGTATTAACTATCAAGAAAGCTGGCTATTCTTCTTCAATACTCTAGTGGATATTCAAAATAAGGTGCTACAAATTTTGAGATGCTTAGCAGCCTCGCTCCCTTCGACTTACCTTGGCCTCCCTCTCACGGTCAAAGAAGTTTCCCTTGAATTTTGGAACTCTATCCTGGAAAGAACCCAGCGGAAACTGGCTGGTTGGAAAGGAAAGATTTTAAGTAATGCTGGTAAACTCCAATTGGTGGCCTCTACCCTTCAGGGGATCCCGATTTACTTTCTATCCCTATTCAAAATCAGAACCAATATGGCTGAAAAACTAGAAAAAATTCAGAGAACCTTTCTGTGGGCTAGGACTGAAGAAAAAAAGAGGATTTCACTTGTCAACTGGGATACTGTCTGCCTCCCAAAAATTTTGGGTGGTCTTGGCCTTAGGAAAATCAGTCTGATGAACAAGGCTCTTACTACTAAGGTGGCCTAAAAGCTCATTGAGGGAAAAGCGGAGTGGTGCAGAATTATGGAAACCAAATATCTTCAAGGCCACCCCTATAGATCTAGGTTCAACAAAAACAACCACCCCAGTGGTTCCAAACTCTGGATAAATATATGCAAGTGTAAGACCCTCCTAACCAGAGGGGCTTTTTGGCAAATTGGAAATGGGAGATTGATTAGATTCTGGAATGACCACTGGATCACGAACCAACCCCAGCTGGGTAATAAATTCAAACCAATTATGGATCTCCTTCGACCTACCTTTGGTATTAGAGCTTCCAACTATACCAATGACAGGATTTGGACTGATATACCTAACCAATTATGGGACAGACCAGATCTGCAGCACTCAGCAAAGGAGCTTATGGACATCCTGACTAGTATCAGAATTTCTAAGGTTGAAGACTCTATTATTTGGACCCCCACCCAGTCTGGGGCTTTCACTGTTAGCTCAGCTTATAACCTTCTTCTTAAGGAAGAATGCAACCCTGGGGATTGTAAGAAAGTGTGGATCCCCCAACTCACGCCTAAAATAAACTTTTTCTAGTGGACCCTTATCTAACCTCACTAAAAGAGGCTTCTCAATGGCTAACAGATGCATCCTGTGTGAGAAGGCAGAAGAAATATTTAATCACCTTTTCATCCACTGTGACTATGCTACTAGCATGTGGCGTGGAATTTTTGGCAAGCTGGGTATTTCTTGGGTCCTTGGTGGTGAGGTGCACCAATTCGTTAAATGGAGATCCCCCTCAAACCACCCTCTGCTCCAACTCCTATGGCATATGCTTCCCCCGCGTATATGCTGGTCCATCTGGAAGGAAAGGAACAACAGGATTTTCAGGGAGACATGCATTCAGCCTGAATCCTGCCTAAATATCAGAACTAAGCTGCTGAGCAAAAATGTCAGAATGGCTAAATGGAAGCTCCCTCCTAGCCCTCCTGCTGCCTGGGAAGCTAAGATAGCGAAACGCTGGAACCTCCTGAGTGGGTTCTCCAGGTTTGACAGCACAAAAATGAATGTCAGGAAAGCCACCAAATGGACTGCCCCTCCTAGAGGCAGGATAAAATTAAATTTTGATGAGGCAGTTAACAACCTTGGGCATGGTGGGGGAGGAGTGCTGAGAGACCATCATGGCACTTGCCTTCTAGCTTATGTGAGACCGATCAATAACTGTACTGTCACCCAGGCGGAAGGGACTGCTCTTCTCTGGGGGATTAAACTTGCAAAATAGATGAACGTTAATCAGCTGAAAATCGAAGGTGATTCCAAAGTTATAATAGAGGCAGTTAGAAGTGGAGCGAGTGCTAGGTGGTGGACTCGTCCCATTATTTTGGAGGTCCGTGAGCTTCTGGAGAGCTTCCAACACATATCTATAAAACATACCTACAGAGAGGGTAACTCGGTGGCTGACTCTCTGGCGGCTATGGGGTTAAAACAAACCAAGCTTAATAGTTGGTGATTTATCTCTGATGACTCAGCGTATCATCGAGGAGGAAATGAAGACAATTGTCTAAATGTGTCAGGATGGAATCTTCATTACATTTCCTTCCTCGATCACGTGTTGGCGTTTTCGAGTTACCTGGGTGATTATGAAAGACAAAACCCAAAGCCACATAAAGTTCAATAATTACCTTTTGTTCGTGTGGTGTGATTGATGGCAGTGTAAAAAGGCATTTTTGGCGATTATGGATAGTAATGCTATTATTAATATTTATGTTACCCAGGGATTTGATAGATATGTCAATACGGAGCCGGATCTCCAAAATCCCCAAAACTAGCAGGGTATGTATATGCCTTTTTTGAAATGGATTTGTAAAAAAGAGCGGTTTTTTATGGCATGCAACTACTGTCGACTCCTCAAAGATATTTCGACGAGTGCAGACCAAACCTTTGATATGGGGGGTAATATTCTCTGTATCGAATCTGATAATATCGATGAAGTCTTTACTTCTGATCCGCTGGTCACCCACTATTGTAGGGAATCTGGAATTTGGGGCTTCATGGAACGTATGAAGGGAGGCCATGATGAGAGAATATCTAAATAGTTTGTTTCATCCTGGAACAATAGAAATGTTTCGGTGGGTGGAATCCATTTTCAGCTAAATGAGGAGGTCATCGCTGAGGCTATGGGGCTCCCTATGGTGGGGAGAAAGTATAAAAAAACTAGTCGGACTGCAGACCTTACCAGCCTTAAACAATTCTTCAAAGAAGGAGAGCTACCGGTCAGAAAATAGGGGGGCTTCAACAGAGAGGAGCTTCCGGACTTCTGGCCCAAAATCTGTCTCATTATTATGAAGTACTTCACTCTCGAAGGTAAGTTTACGATCTTCTACAACTACCACCTTCCGTTCCTGAATCACATTAGGAATAAAGATTTAATCTCCATTCCGTTTTATCTTTTGCATTCCATTGAAAGCAATATCCTTGTTACTAAAAGCAACCCGGACAGAGTCATCCTCCACCAAGGCCTCCTCCTTTGTCTCTTCCAGTTCCACAAAGCCATTTTCCCAGCACCCCAACCCCCCCTGATTATTCAGATGATGCCCCAGGAAACACCCACTGAAAAAGCCGAAAAGACCTCCAACTCCTCCTCCCGGAACATCCGTATAACACAGGGGCCTGCGAAGTCTGTTAAAAAATCCCAGAAAAAAAGTATTAAAATCCCCACCCATAAGTTGGATAGATTGGAGGACTCTCATGTTTCAGACTCTGTAGATTGCATGGAAGAAAAAGGGGCTGACAGCACACCCGAGACAGATTTTAAGCCCAAAAAATAGAAAATTACCGAAACCCTTGTCAATTTAGAGGTGGATCTTAGCGGGTTTGGCCGAAGGAGGTCTAACAGAATTGCCAAAGAGCAATGCAAAATCAAAATGCTGGAGACGGCCTCCAAAGAGATCTCCCTCACAGAAAATGCCTCCCAATCCACAAATTTCAAAAAGGTTTCCTCGGAAGGTTGTATGAGCCCGACCGCTAACACCCCCCTGTCCAACCCCCAGAGAACTATGAGCCCTACCCCTCTCCAAAGCCCCCATGGTGACCCCCAGGTTAAACCCCTCTCGGCTGGAATGGAGGAAAAATACAATTTTTCAGGCACCCTCAAAAGTAAATTTGTGAATATTGACAAGGAAATTGCAGAGATCAAAAAGGGTATGTAGGACATGATGGACCTCTACAGGAGGACAAACAAATTTGCTCTGAAAGTGATGCATGCCTCGGCGTTAACCCTTTGCAACGTGCAGGAGAAGCTGGCTGACGGCAAACTGGAAGCGAATGAGGAGAATAGAGACTTGTTTCCGTTTCTCCAGGAGGAATGGGCACGATCCCTACTGTCCAAACAGTTGGGAGAGAAAAATTAATTTTGTTGCCGATGGTTTTGGTTTTTTTGTCTGGGATGGTCCCTTGGTTACCTTGCTCTGTTATGGGGGTTAATTTTAAGTTTAGAATTTTGTTTTGGTGGAGCCCTGCGTAGCTTAGTGTCAATATTTTTAAAGACATTACTGTTAACAAGCTCTCTGGTTTTACCTTTTTAAGTAGAATTGAAACTTTTGTTTTTGATAGAGGCAGAATTTTAATGCCTGTGATAAACTGTTAATCTGCTTTAAGCTTCGGCTAGTGCCATTAATATGCTATTAATGTGCTTCTAGTCCCCCGTTTCACGGGCCAGCACCCTCTTGCTGCTTATTTTATCAAAAACTTTAAGAATGTATTAAATCGCTTCATTTACCTTTTTCTTATTTTTAAATTTTAATGAATTTATTGTTGCAGCTCTCTAAAATTCATCTAATTGTAATCATTTACTACTTGGATTTGTGAAGTAACATCTTTCAAAGTAGTTTTCTTCTTATGAACGTTGATAGCTAGATATTCATATAAACATTGCGAGACTGGTGATATTCATTTCATTCTTCCATTCCCTTGTTTCAGAGCTTTGATATGTAATGCATATATGTTGAACCTTAAGTAATATATTTTATTGTTTGGTAATTTTTATAATTCTGAAAACCCAGCACATTTTTATTACTATAAGAGTCTCTATTTAACATCCTGCCACTGAAAAATATTCCTACAGCTTTTAGTATGGATCTACGAAACTCTTGAAATTGTTATTCCTCTATAATAAAATAAAGAATGAGAAGAGTTGGTTTAAATGTGAAATTCAATTAAAGTGGACTGCAAACGTACCCGAATGCTCCTAAATAAAAAGTTCTGTTAGAATTTCCACAGGCAAGAAGTACCCCGTGCCCAATTGTAAATAACAATTCGGTGCCTTACTTAAGACTTTCTTGTAAAGTATGCAATGTACAGAGCACTTCTTTGAAACTCACATAAAAATATCAAAAAAAAAATGATAGGAATTAAAAAAACGTAACATCCATGTTAACAGTAGATAGCTTGTACAGAATTTGTTGTGGTTTACCATGGTTTGCACTGAAAAGACAGAGGTACTTCAAACATGCAAGGGAAATAAATAACAGCAGATAGCTGGGAAAGTATATACCATACCGAGTTCTCCAAATTTCTATATATTCTTTTGAAAGTACAATAAAGTTTTCAGAAGTGTATGGAATGCATGTTACCGAAAACATAAACTGAAAAAGTGCTGTATTGTGGCTGGACCATTGTGAGGTCTGTGTTGATTTCACAGCTCCCAATTCTTATAAATTATATTTGAGAAGTTGCAGTCTTATGACGACTCCAGCCTTGAAATCTGAGACTTTTTAACATCTATATATACTGTCAAAGAAAATAATAATATATTGGCTTTTAAAATTATCAAAAGCTGTAAAGCACCGAGTTCCCATTCATACGGACTGTAGTCAGAATCTTGCCTACCAAATTTCGGAAATATACGAAATTTCCCTGGAGAATGTTTAGCCGAATAAGTCTATAAATACCGTGTTTGAGCATACAGAAATACAACCACCACTACACGTCTTTGAGCTTTTAGTGTCACTCAAGTGTTGCCCTGTTACCATTGCTAATATACCTAGTCTGCATAGCTTCTGTTTACTACAAAATGAAAACTACTCTTGTCTTTGTTCTTTCTTTTTCCTGGCTTTCTTGCGCTATTATACTTTGTGACGCTCGTCTAATGAAAGTAGTTAATAGTGCAGTTGTATCATCTGCACTTGTTCCTGCGCCCATCTTGAGTGTAGTCTCAGCTGTTCATCAGAAAAAGAGGCCTAGCTATACGGATTCGGCAAACGATGAAATTGTTGAGGCTGTAACATCTAAGGAAGGAAACTATGTTGGTTATAAATCAAACGAAGTTGATGTTAGTGGAGGACCACCCATCATGAACCACCCAGACGGCCATAGTCCAGGGATTGGTCATTGAACACATTTATATAAGGAAGAAGCCTGTTATGTACATTGCTGTCTGTTCATTAATTACTCGATGTTTTCTTCCACTGTCATATTTTGTGCAAGCTTATATAGAGATCCAACCTTATGGAATTTACTGTTGTGCCGATTTTGTTTTATTTTTAGATTAAAGATCTCATTCATTTATGTGGTGTGCCTACTTCTGTTCAAGGCTATTTATCTCTTTCTTTGTTCACTACTAAAAATGAGTTTCATTATACTAAACTACTTATATTCATTACGTGCGATTTACTGATTTTAGAGTACCCCCGATTAGAAAAAGTGTTCGGATCTTGAAAACGAAAGGATTCGTCTTTCTTGTCAGGCATCCACTATTAAGTCGAAAGATTAAAGTAGAAAGAAACTATGATTTGACATGCATATATGAAAATAAAAACTCATACGAGATTCTAGACTTTCACACGCCAAGGATAACGCACTCCTATTTAGCTGTTTGTTTTACTAGTTTATATCCATTGCACAATTAACGTACTTTAAATAAGTAATACGCTTGTAATCTACAAGTATGGGAATTAACTTTCCGTTACCGTAGGACTTCAGAACACTGTAATTTAATGGGGTCACCGGTTTTAATGAGGCAGAGGGAATATGTTCAAATATATTGGGGATGATCGCATTGGCAAGGTTGGTAGTTTCTGCAAGCTTAATAGAAAACTTGATGTGGTGATTGAGAGTCTTTTGGTTGAGATTTCTCATTTAAATAATGGAAAGATATTTGACAAGTTTAATAGAGATCTTAGTCCTATGATTGAGATTTCTCTTTCGAATAATGGAAGGACGTTCCATTGCTGTAATGCCAGAGCTCTGTTGAGATTTGATTTTAAACCACCTTGAATGTCTATTAGAATTATTTTGTTGGTTTTGGTTTCTGCAGTTACCTGTGGTTGTTGGTCGTGGTTTCTGTAGTTCCTTGTTCCTTGTTGTCCCTTATGGAGCATGTTCCTTGGAATCTTTTTGACTGGTTTAGTAGTTTCCTTTTGTTACAGGATCCTTTAAAATATTTTGAAATGTTTCCAAATCCCATTTTTGTTCATGAATCTGATAAAAAATGTTTCGTTTTATCATACCTTATAACACTATCATCTTCTCAATGTATAAAATCATGTTCAACCACTACTGAAAATAGAGACAATGTCGTGTCAGGTTCAGTAGCCATATTCAACGCGGTGTTAACATTAATTGCATGCCCATCCTCTTAGTATTTGTTGATGTTTTTATATTAACTTCGATGAACATTGAACCTCTACAGTTAAGGGGAACTGCCTGCAACTTCCGGCATGACTGTTGCAAATAATTTCGATTACTTCTGTGAAATTCAAATTGAACCTGCACAAGATCTGGCTGAAAGAAAGAAACATAACTTTTGTAGAGAGTACCAAAAACAGAGCAGCTTGCAGAAAGAAAAACAAAGCAGTTGAGAATATAAAATTCAGATTCAATATTGCCTGTTCATCATTTACAATAAGAAACCACCGTTAGAAAGTAACTTATGGTGAAAATGCAATCAGAAATTAAACCACAGTTCTCCTTTTGTTGGTCTTATGCATGATCCTTAATTCATGAAGTTACTAAAGGATCAGAGTCAATTCACAGAAATTCATCCGTAATTTATGCATCAAGCTCAGCAAACAACTGACGATAGGAATTAACAAGGTGAGAACTAAAAATTAACGTTAGAAGTGGAATGTAAGGCTTAACTAAAGAGAACCCCAAAAAAACTAATGGAAATAATTAGGAAAGAAGTTAAACCAGTGGGAACAAAGCCCCCTCAAAAATCTAATTTAATAATGCATAGAAACTACTGTGTTGCAACGTCTTTCAGCCCACGAAGCTCTCACAAAAAGTGAAACTTCTGCTCAGTGAATGTTTTCATGAAGATGTTGGGCTATCTAGTAAGAAGTGGGGCAGTACAGCAAGTTGATGAATCCATCATGAATCAAACTTCGGATGTAGTGCATATGAATCTAAATATGTTTGGTTCGTTGGTGTTGTACCGATCTCTACAAAACTTCAGTGTACTCTTGATTCTAACACCAAAGATAGTGGGATAATGGAAACGTATCATAAGCATAGTGAGGAATTTCTGCAACCAAACAACCTGTACGGTAATATTGACTAAACCTCCATACTTGCCCTCAGAAGTTGATAAAGCAAAGGCAGACTGCTTTTGGATTTACCATAATATGGGGCCGGACTCCAAACTACAAAAATATCTTGAAGTGGACTTGCAATTAATGTTATCACCAGCTCAATCAGAATCGATATGGTAATGAGATCCAAAGTACATCCTGCTGAATATAGTGATGTATATGCTTGGAAGCTTTCCAATGTATCTCATGAGGCTCTTGCATGTATTTGGAAACGAGACCCAACACATATGAGGGATATGGATGAGAGCATGTGACATAAAGAAGATTACCCAAAAGCTTATGGTAGTGTGTGCAATCAACTAATGGTGTATCATTCCCATCCTCAAGTTTTACCCCTAATAGGTAAGGGGTGACTACTGGCTTACAATCACTTATGTGAAATTTAATTAGGAGATCCCTCACATACATTCTTGAGTAACTTTGACACTTGATTCATTTGCCTAATTTCAAGACCAACGAAAAAATGAAGGAGACCCATGTTTATCATCGAAAATATATCATGCAAAGTAATTTTAAACATAACAATGGTTGTGGTTGAATCACTTATTATTAATAGATCGTCTATATAGAGTACTATAAAAAACAAGGAGTCATATGTTCTCATCATATAAATATTGAGATCAAATTTGAATCACATGAAATTTTGAGATCAAATTTCGATCACATGAAATTTGGAGACAGAAGATAAGAATTCATTTTAGGATGCAAAGCTCTAGGTCCTTGCTTGAGGCCATAGAGTGACTTCCTGAGCCTACATACGAATGAGAAATTTTGCACATACCTTTTTGGCTGCTCTATGTTGATGTCCTCATAAGGATCACCATGAAGAAATGTGTTCTTCACATCTATGTGATGAATCTCCCATCTTATTTCTGCTACAATGGCAAGAGCCAACTAAATGGAGCCCATTTTTTCCACTTAGGAAGAAGGTCTCATCATAGTTAATGTCATAATCTTGCTAAAAACCTTTGGCTAGCAAATTTTCTATGTATCGACTCACATGTCGATTTACTGATTTATTTTTCTTGTAGACCCATTTACTCTTGACAAGATTGTGATCATATGAAAGTGGAACTAAGTCCCAAGTTTGACTCATAATAGGAGAATTTTACTCCTCATCCATGAGTCCTTCCCAAAGAAGATTTCCTATAGATTTTCCATAGGTTTGATGATTAGCTGCTTGAATCATAAAATCATGCATTCACATGATGGGATTAGTAGCTAAAAGTGCATTAGTGGCCTCATATATATCAGCCAATCTCCTTGTTCTTTAATTTCTCATTGGAAATACTGAATCACCACAGGAAGTGTTGGTGCTCAAATCAACAGGTTGGATTTCCTATGGAGTTTTCCTATTCAATGATGAGAAACCCAAGTGATTTGCCAATTGACAAGGTTTCAACCTAATTCAAGTGTCAACCTTTTGCAATTTTGGCTCTGCAGAACCAAGGCTGGTGGGCCTATACCCTAAAATTATCTTCCAAATCTTAAGGCTTTTTAGAGAAGATAATATGTGATTCAAACTTCCTTATCCCAGAGTATGGCAAAGTACTACTCAGATCCTTAAACTAGGAGCAATGAACTTTCAAGTATTTAATGTAATGCAACAAATATTTAAAGAATGTTGATGGATACAAGATATGAACTAAATAGAGCAAATGGATATAGTATCTCAAAACTATAAACAATGAAACTATGACCATAATCCAATAAGCAAGAACGACCAGTGCCTTAATAAAAAATGGGCAATAGAGTCACTATCATTCCAATCTTATGTTCAACCTCAGAGACAATTTTACAAGGAAACGTATCACCTCAAAGGTGTTATGAAATGTACATGCAACCTAGAACAAATTCAGAGATATTTCAAAAGGGCATGACTTCTCAAATGACAGAACAATTGACTGGGGCCTTAGTCAACATAATTTAACCATGAAAAATGAGAAAACCAATTGAAAATATGGACTATAAATTAAATCAGGAAGCATGAACATCAAACTATTACTTTGAAGGAGTTTTATTGGTTTATTCGAGGGATTAATTGTAAAATGATAATAAAATAATTGCAAATGTAAAAGAAAAAGGACTTATCTTTATTTGATTTTAGAAAATAGTACAATAGAATTCAATTTTGTAGTTATGGCTATCCCATCTGGTGATAATAACTATAAGTCTTATTATGTCCCCATATGTTGATCTTGGTATCCTTATAAGTATGAAACCCAAAGGATGCAAACAAGCTTAAGATCAACACGACGATTCCTAATAAATACCTTATCCTAAGATCAATAGCTGAATGCTTAATAATTAGAATATTTTAATGTTTGATTATCCTCGCTTGATAACATATCCTAACTGATGACAATGATTTGATAGTCTCTTCATAATATGTCTGAGTCAACGTCTTAAATAATGGATCTGCATCATGATGGTAATCCAAACGTATATCCATCCATAGTCTATCTCATGATAAAGTTAACCATACAGATATATCTTCTCATGGTCTCTGGAATCAAATTTGTCACCTATTATCGACCGCAACCATGGCGTCGATCATCACGTTTGCATGCAATCCTTCATCACGGTGTCAAGAATCTGGACCATCTTATCATTTGTGTTCACCACCTTTATTTTCTGCATACAAAGTCAAATAATCAACAATAAAGAAAACACTAAGAGAAATAAAAGAATTTAATGCCATGTAAGAAATCAATTTTAATATTGTCGCCAATGCTTTTTGTCTTTTTCCTATTGCCACCATGTGTCGAGTCCTTCGCTATCCCGTAATGGTTAAAGCTCGCTCGTTTCTCCATCACACCGTTGAGCTAAGTCATAGATCTTCCATCTTACGATTGAATATCTTTCTTAAGTGCCATGGTTATTTCTCGATCATCTTTACTCGCTTGATTTAGTCCTAGCCACTGATTTAAAGCATGGGCTAAAAGATAGCGTTTAAGTAGTCAGTCTTTTACTTCACTTTATGTCCCTGCATGTAGACCAATCATTCTATTATGCCAACCAAATATCGACACCTGTATTTTTTTTGTTCCACCTGTAGCTTTTGGTGGGCCCAAGACATCTGTCATTCATTTTGTCATCACGTGATATTTAAATATTGTGTGACTTGTGATAGCGCCACCGTGCTCAACTATTGGATCAGATCTTGGCATAATCAAATATGACTTAGTTTGAATTTAGTCAAGAAGGCTTCATATGACACACGATGATCTTTTTGCGGTGCAATGTGAAATAAAAAGAGTTTGCGTAGACGTTGAGTGTAAATTTTTGAAAGTCGACAGTTCTATTTGATTTCTTCTTTCTCTATGGGATCGAGATCTGTTGGCTTTGCCACCCCACGATGGATGGAAGATCACCATTTTTCACTGTGCGCTCACATGATAGGTAGACAAAGGGTAATTTTATGACCATGTGGCCATGAAAAATGTATCTTCACTTCGACCTTGTTATCTTTAAATCTGCTCCAAAAGGAAATCAGAAGACATCAATGGTAGACAAGGATAACCGTTAGAGTCATAGATTCAAATGATATAGTATTGAGAAAAGACATAAGAAATATAAATAAGAATCATAATGTATAAAACAGAAGGATGTAGAAGCTAAATAAATAAGTGCAAAGAGATACTTCCCTGATTGATTATGAATACAAAGTATTCTTGTAATATGGGTTCCACCAGTGGCTCTTTATGGGGATGTGTGTTTATACATGAACACAGAAAGATCCAAGCTATCTCTAGAAAATAAGACCATTAGAATACACTAATAATATATATTTTATAGATAAGGAAGAAAAACAAACTTGCCTGTTGTCGACTTCAATAGAAAAAGGTTTAAGAAACTGACCATGCATAGGAAGTTCATGATGGTAACCCTCCAAATCCTATAAGAGATAATAATTCTCACCTCCTTTATGAATAATGACAAAAGGTCCTACCCATAAAGCATCAAACTTTCCCTGTTTTCCTTTGTATTGATCTTTCACATTCCATCTCAAAACTAGATCTCCTTCCTAAAATTTCCTTTCCATTGTCTTTTTATCAAACAATACTTTCACTTTCGATGCAATTCTTGATTTCTCTCATGATCTTGATTCCTTATTTCATCCAATTCTGCAAGCTTTTGAAATATACTTGCATATCGAGTAGACTTTTTAATTGTAATTTTGTTTGCCCAGAGTGCAAGTGGTAATTTTTAATCTCATGATCTTTTATTGTTATCCAACATCCTTTTGATAATCTTCATTATATTTTTTTTGCTATATTTTTCTTGGCCATTTCCTTGAGGGTGATAAGCGGATGAAAAAAAAATCTTTATTCCATATTTCTCATGAAATTCAATGAATTCTGTAGATCTAAAACACATAACATTATCACAAACAATCTTCTGAGGAACACCAAATCTAGTCAATATCTTTTCAATCAAGAATTTGATTACCACCTTACTAGTATCTTGTCTATTTGGTATGGCTTCCACCCATTTATTGAAGTAATCAGTGGCTACCAAAATCCATTTATGCCCACCACTAGATGTATCAGTGATTTCACCTATGAAGTCTATTCCCCACATTTGGAATGGTTCTTTAGTAGACATAGGATTGGGAGGTAATGCACCATTATATTTGAGTTTTCCTAAAAAAAATTGAGATGCTTCACATCTCTGAACATATTCATGGTAGTCTTTAAATATGCAAGGCCAATAATATCCTGCATTCAATATCTTGTGTGTAGTGGTTTTTGCTGAAAAGTTTCCCCCACATGCTCCATCATGGAGATCCTTAAGCACCTTTTTAGCTTGGTATGTATCTAGACACAAAAGAAGTATACCATCCCTACTTGTCCAGTATAAGTCTCCTTGCATCAAGATATATTTATATTCTTGTAATTTCACTATCATCTTCTGACTATCTGTAAGGTTCTCAAGACATTTCATGTGTTTTAGAAAATGTACTATGTTAGTGTACCAAGGGAATCTTTCAATACTTGTCTGAGTTTCACTTCGATCAATCTGATTCATTTGTAATGCATTCATATTTGATTTTTCCATCAACCTTGCTAATCCCTGTCCTCTAATAGTCTTAGTGATATGGATCACTATATCAAATTGCTGAATTTGATTTACCCATCTACATCTTCTCGGCCAGTGACTTTTGATTGTCTGAATATATCCTTTATTACTGCATTAGGAACATAGGCTATCACTTTTGATCCTACCAATTAGGACCTGAAGGAATTTACTACCTTTACAAGTGCATAATCTTGCTTCTCATTGATATCATAATTTAACTCAAAGGCTTGAAGGGTTTTACTGAAGAATGCTATTGGTTGTTCATATCCTTCATTATTCTTTTGTAGTAAGACAACAACAATGGTGTGATATTATGCAAAGAAAAATAATTGAAATGGCTTAATATAATCCAAGGACTTGAGGATAGGAGCTCCCTTAATTCCCTTTTTAATCTTTACAAATGCCTCCAAAGCTTCATTTTTCCACTTCATGTTTGCACCCTTCTTCAACATCATAGCAATTTGGATTAATTATTTCTGAAAATCTTGAGACAAATCTCCTTACAAAGTTTATTTGTCCAAAGAAGGATTGGATCTTTTTAACACTCTTAGGAACCTCAATTTTATCAATTATTGTGATCCTCTCTGGGTCTATTCTCACCCCATTCTTGGATACTATATGCTCTAATAATTTTCCTTCATTTACAGAAAAATGGCATTTCTTTGGGTTCAAAGATATCTCATATTCAAGGGCTCTTTGAAAAATACTCTCCAAGTGTCCACAGTGATCTTCTGCCCATTTAGAGTAAGAAATTAGGTCATCCTGATATGCCACCATAATTATATCAATGAAATCCTTAAAGGCAACATCCATTTCTCTTTGGACGGTAGCTCCTACATTACTGAGTCCAAAAGGCATTCTAGCATATCGATAAGTACCTAAAGATGTAGTAAATGTTGTCCTATATTGTTCCTACTCTTTTACCTTCACCTACTTATACCCTAAGAACCCATCGATCATTGATAATAATTCATTCCCTTTGACCTTTTGTAATAATTCTTCCATGTTAGGCAATGCATAATTGTCCTTTAATGATGATATGTTTAGATTCCTGAAATCTACACAAAGTCTGATATCACCATTCTTCTTCTTGATAGGGACCAAATTTGAAACCCATGTTGAGTGTCTAATTGGTTTTATTATACTAGCATCCCTCATCTTGATTAGGTCATCTTTCATCTTGGGAGCTAGAGTAGGGTTTATAGGTCTTTGCCTTTGTCTGAATGGTTTGGCATTAGGCTTTAAAGGTATCTCTTGTTGAAAAAGGTCCTCTTAGTAAGCTTTAAGTTCATCATAGGACCAAGCAAATACATACCTAAATTTTCTCAATAATCTGATGATATGTGTTTTTGATAAAATAAGCAGCAAGAGGGTGCTGGCCCATGAAACAGGGGACTAGAAGCACATTAATAGAAAATTAATGGCATCAGTCAAAGCTTATAGCAGATTAGCAGTTTATCACAGGCAATAAAAGTTCTGCCTCTATCAAAAAAAAAAGTTTCAGTTCTACTTAAAAAGATAAAACCAGAGAACTTACTAACAATAATGTCATCAAAAATATTGTCCCTAAGCCACGTAGGGCTCAACCAAAACAAAAATCTAAACTTAATAATAACCCCCATAACAGAGCGGGGGAACCATGGGGCCAGCCCAGTCAAAAAAACCAAAACCATAGGCAACGCAATTAATTCTTCTCTCCCAACTGTTTGGACAGTAGGGATCGCGCCCATTCCTCCTAGAGAAACAGAAACAGGTCTCTATTCTCATCATTTGCTTCCAGTTTGCCATCAACCAGCTTCTCCTACACATTGCAAAGGGTTAATGCCGAGGCATGCATCACTTTTAGAGAAAATTTGTTTGTCCTCCTATAGAGATCCATCATGTCCTACATACCCTTTTTGATCTCTGCAATTTCCTTGTCAATATTCACAAATTTACTTTTGAGGGTGCCAGTAAAATTGCATTTTTCCTCCATTCCAGATGAGAGGGGTTTAACCTGGGGGTCTCCATGAGGGCTTTGGAGAGGGGAGGGACTGATAGTTCTCTGGGGGATGGTCAGGGGGGTGTTAGCAGTTGGGCTCAAACAGCCTTCCGAGGAAACCTTTCTGGAATTTTTGGATTGGGAGGCATTTTCTGTGAGAGAGAGCTCTTTGGAGGCCGTCTCCAGCATCTTGATTTTGCATTGCTCTTTGGCAATTCTATTAGACCTCCTTTGGCCAGACCCGCTAAGGTCCACCTCTAAATTGACAAGGGTTTCAGTAATTTTCTATTTTTTTGTCTTAAAATCTTTCTCAGGTGTGCTATCATCCCCTTTCTCTTCCATGAGAGTCCTCCAATCTATCCTTCTTATGGGTGGGGATCTTTATACTTTTTTTACAGGATTTTTTCTCAGACTTCGCAGGCCTCTGTGTGATACGGATGGACTGGGAGGAGGAGTTGGAGGTCCTTTCAATTTTTTCAGTGGGTGTTTCCTGGGGCATCATCTGAATAATCAGAGGGGGTTGGGGTGTCGAGCATATGGCTTTGTGAAACTGGAAGAGACAGAGGAGGAGGCCTTGGTGGAGAATAACTCTGTCCGGGTTGCTTTTAATATCCAGGATATTGTTTTCAATGGAATGCAAAAGATAAAATGAATGGAGATTAAATCTTTATTCCTAATGTGATTCAGGAAAGGAAGGTGGTAGTTGTAGAAAACTGTAAACTTACCTTCAAGAGTGAAGTACTTCATAATAATGAGATAGATTTTGGGCCAGAAGTCAGGTAGCTCCTCTCTATTGGAACCCCCCTGTTTTCTGACCGGCAGCTCTCCTTCTTTGAAGAATTGTTTGAGGCTGGTAGGGTATGCAGTCTGGCTAGTTTTTTTGTACTTTCTCCCCACCATAGGAAGCCCCATAGACTCAACGATGACCTCCTCATTTAGCTAAAAATGGATTCCACCCACCGAAACATTTCTATTGTTCCAGGATTAAACAAACTATTTAGATATTCTCTCATCATGGCCTCCCTTCATACGTTTCATGAAGCCCCAAATTCCAGCTTCCTTGCAATAGTGGGTGACTAGCGGGTCAGAAGTAAAGACTTCATTGATATTATCTGGTTCGATAAGGAGAATATTACCCCCCATCTGATAGGTCTGTTCTGCACTCGTCAAAATATCTTTGTGGAACCGACTGTAGTTGCATGCCATAAAAAACCGCTCTTTTTTGCAAATCCAATTCAAAAAAGGCCTATACATACCCTGCCGGTTTTGGGGATTTTGGAGATCCGGCTCTGTACTGACATATCTAACAAATCCCTGGGTAACATAAATAGTAATAATAGTATTACTATCAATAATCACCAAAAATGCCTTTTTACACTGACATCGATCACACCACACGAACAAAAGGTAATTATTGAACTTTATGGGACTTTGGGTTTTGTCTTTCATAATCACACAGGTAACTAAAAAATTCCAACATGTGATCGAGGAAGGAAATGTAATAATGATTCCAGCCTGGCACATTTAGACAATTGTCTTCATTTCTTCCTCGATGATACGGTGAGTCATCAGAGGTAAATCACCAACTAACAACCAACTATTAAGCTTGGTTTATTTTATCCCCATAGCCGCCAGAGAGTCAGCCACTGAGTTTCCCTCTTTGTAGGTATGGTCTATAGATATATGATGGAAGCTCTCTAGAAGCTCACGGATCTCCAAAATAATGGGACTAGTCTGCCACCCAACACTCGCACCACTCCTAACTGCCTCTATTATCTGATGATATGTGTTCTGATCTTGGGGGTTAATCTTTTACCCAAAAATACTTCCTTTGGAGTCTCTTCATTTCCCAAGTTTACCCCTTCTACTTCATCCATTGTAACATTTGTTTTTTTCTTGTCCATTTTTGAATCGTTATTGTCAAACAATCTCTCAGTTGTTACAAGACCTTTTGGAACCTTATTGGTTTTAAGATGAATGACTTCCTTTCCAAACAATACTTCTTTCCCATTCTCTATTTCAACATGAGCATTCAAGTCTATCAATTGATCCTCATACTCTTTTTCATAATTCTAAAAATTTGATTATATCTCTATCATCTTCAAAGATTTTCTAGTTGTTGATGTTTTTGATTAGAAAAAGTAGCCAAGACAAGGGGGCTGACCCGAACAGACATAGCGAGCATGAGAAGTGCAGACTACCAGTGGACAACTAGTACAACACAGGGGTCAAAACACCCTCACCCAATACCCTTTTTCAGCATAAAAAACTAGAAAATAAAACTAATAGGCCCAAACTCCACCATGGAGCTGGTAACCAGCCTGCACTCCCTAACAGACCCCAACATCACCTTGAAGCTGGTAACCAGTTTGTGAAAGTAAGTATCTAAGTACTTGACATTAAAGCAGGAATTACGAGTAATAGTAAAGTAGGAATTAAAACTAAACCAGTAGCAAGAGTAATCCCTAATAGACCCCAGCTTCACCTTGAAGCTGGTAACCAGTCTGTGATAGTAAGTTTCAAAGTAATTAACATAAAAGTAGAAATTACTTTTAGTATCAAGGGAATTAAGTGTAAACCCAATGTAAGAGTTCATCAAAATCATAGTAATGCCCTCAATGGCCAGCCAAAAAAAATCAAAGCCAAAGAAAAGCATAGAAATAGAGGATGTTAATTGGAGTTTTTACCCCCATTATCTAGCAACAACTTGAGCCAATCCTCTGCAAGGAATTGGAACAGCTTCTTTCTCTTGTGTTCTTCCTCCTGGGTAGAAACCTTTTCCATTTGCAGGAGCTGGAGAGTGGTAGCCACTGAGTGCATAACCTTCACCGCAAACCCAAAAACCTTGTTGAAGCTTTCATTCAGATTTTTAATTTCCTCCTTAACCACTGTTAGATCCATTTTAGAAACCGAGTCCAGGGAGGAAGCCTGAAGAGTTTTAACATCCTTTTGGATATGGGAAATTTCACTCACCATAGCCTAAAGACTCTCAGTCACCCTATCCTTAACCTTTGGGGATCCAATTTTGGTTTCCACCTCTCTCTTGGGTTCCTCCGCCGCCACCTGGGGGTTTGCAGACAATAGGGAACTACTTTGCGCATCTACATTCTTATCTTCGGAAAGCTTCCCCTTGGATAGGTCCATGATAGGCATAGTGAAGCTGGCCAAAACTTGGGAGTCGAGGCTCTTCTTATCCCCACCCAGATCTTGAGTGACTTTGCCTTTTCTTTCTCCTTGATTTTTCTTTTTTCCCCTTTTTTATTATTTCCACTGGTGTTGCTTTTTTTAACCTCCTTCAAATCTTTTGTTTCCTCCTCCTCTTCAATGTACCGTTTCCAAACCACTTTCTTCTTGAATCGGGTTTTGGCAATTTTGTGGGACCTCCATCTTTTCTCAGTATCTTCCTCATCCTCCTCAGACTCAATGGTGATTTGGGTGCCACTCATGGACCCAACATTAATCTTTTTATCTAGGGTTTTGGATGAAGACGAGGGGTTAGAAGCACTTGTCACCTCTGTAGTGCCCTTCGGCATGGTAATACCCTGTAGAGACATGATTTTGGGGGGACACAGGGCAAGGTGGAAATTATAGAGGTGGAGGATAAGCCCTTGGTGGAGGATACAATAATTTTTCTTAGATTTTAACTTTTTTCTCACATCTAAAACTGAGCTTTCAAGAGAGTGAAGAATGTAAAACAGGAAGGATATAGTATCATTGTACCTGAAGTGATTAAGCAGGGGAAAATGGTAGTTGTAGAAGGTGCTGAAGCAGCCTTCCAGGGTAATGTACTTCATGAAAATGAGGCAAACAACATTCCATGGGCTAGGCAACTCCTCCCTTTTCAACCCTCCATGGATTGGAACCTGAATCACCATTTTCTTGACAAATCTTGCCTTACCAGTGTCGTCACGGCTCTTTGTAATCTTTTTCTACTTTTTCCCCTCTGTGGAGAGCCCCGTAGCCTGAGCTATAACTTCTTCGTTAACCTCAAAGGTAATGCCATTTATAGTAACTTTGCGCTCAGTCCAAGCTTTAACTAGCTGCATGGAGATTATTTCATCACATCCTCTCATAACTTCTATTTAGGGTTAAAACCCACCTTCCTTCAGATAGGTTACCATGCACTAGTTTTTGAGAAACCAAGCCTCAATCCTACAGGGTTCCACCCTCACCATATCGCCGCTCATATCAAAGCTATACTCAGGATTAATCTCAATCTGTATCTCTAACGAAATAACACCTTTCACACCACCACCAAATACTCTCCAAACCAGAGTCTTGTGGAAGTTACCAACCCAAAATCAGAGGATAGATTTACACAGGATGAAAAACTAGTTGGGAATAAAATCTAGCTTTTTTAAATGACAAGTACCGATCACAAGATTAGCCGGAGTAATTGTATAGCTTTCACATATCTTGTAATGTTTTCTTTCCCCAGAATTAATGCACCACATAACCCTATCCATCTTTTCCAGTGCATCCTGCCTCGTGTTATTCTCCATGTCAGTTCAAAATTTGAAAAGGCCTGTACTTTTTCCTAAATTGGAGTTAATAGCCCATCTTTTCAGACTTCTTAAAATATTAAAAGCCTTTCCCATCACTATTTGAAAATTTTAATTTTCCCCAATCCTCATGATTCTATCTGCCGCCTCTCCTATCCAATCATAGTCGAGGTTGTACTTCATAGGTTAAGTATTTTATTTTTTGAAAACCAAGGTAGTTTTGCTTGGAAAGGGAGCCCAGGTTTCTCCAGCATCTGAGACCATGTTGATTGAGCCCTGTAGCTGCCATCTTGTCAACCACCGCATTTACCTCCCAGAAAAATGCGCTGTAATTTAAACTCGTTGAATCTGGGGAGAAGCAAACTGATGTCTTGCAGCAGATAAGATAGTTTCTAGCCAGATTTAAAGCTTCCTTTAACCATCTCAATAATGATTTTGGAGTCCCCCTCTATGACAAGTCTTTTAACTCACAAGGTAACCGCCACCTTTAGGCCCCATAAGAGGGCATAGATTTTTGCCATGTTATTTTGACCCCAATCCAAGGTTTATCGCATAAGCAATGATCATCTTTCCATTATTGTCACAGAGGATACCCCCACCCACAGCAGATCCATCAGAGGTAGCTTCGTCAAAGTTTAGTTTAGTGAAATTTTCCTTTGGGAGGGACCATTTGGTATTTCGTCTAGCCACAACCTTGGAGCAATCAAACTTATAGAAGGAGGGAGGTAGTTTCCAATACCTAGCAATTAAACAGTCAAGACTCCTAGGGGGGAGATGGGAGGTTTCTAGTGGCAGGTAGAAAGGTTGTCCTTTAGTAGATTCACAATCAGATGTGCCATCCCCTCAGCATCATTTTCATCCCCTCTGAAAATCCAGTTTTTCCTTTCTTTCCAAAGGTTCCAATAGATATGCGAGGGTAACAACGTCCAACGGGTGTTGATAAGCGGGTTCTTCCCAAGGTTTCACCAAATGTAAATGAATTGGTCCAATTCATCCATCAATACCCAATTCAATCTCGTAATACTCAAAACTTTAGTCTAGACTAGAGTCGTGTAAGGACAGTGGATGAGAATGTGGTTGATAGATTCCGAATGAGTTTTTCAAAGAGCACATCTGTTGACTAAATGTATCCCCCTTTTCTAGAGATTATCTAGCATAAGAATTTTACCATGAAGGGCAGTCCACCAAAAGAAATTGATCTTGGGGAATAATTGGGGAGTCCAAACTTTCCCCCAACTCTTTTCATCTGCCACAGTCTTTAGATTGGTTAGATAAGAAAATTTCATCGCTATTTCCCCAGGATTGTTATGACACCAAATGGCTTTGTCTTCAGTCTAGGAAATAGGAATTCTGACACCTTCAATAAGGTTCTGTATTTCTTCTATATAAGGTAGGACTTGTGTCTGGTCTTGGAAAGCATCAGTGAGAGCTTTCCAATTCCTACCTTGAGAGATGTAATCGCTGACTTTACCTCCAAAGTTAGAGATCAGTCCATCCTTGAGTGTACCAAACTTTGTCACTCCCAGGGGTTTTTCCCCCACCCACCAATCATCCTAGAAATGGATGTGAGTTCCATTGCTGACCAACCATTTTAGACCTTTGAGGAGACTTTATTTTCTTTTATAGATGAAATTCCATATTTTTGAGCCAGAGGGAAGACTTTGGCTGTAGGGGAATTAGTGGTTGTAGAAATATTTGGCCTTCCTAATCCTGCACCATCCAGCGGTTCCTCTAAAGAGCTGCTAGTCCAATTTAGAGATGAGAGCTTTATTCAGGTCCTTGATTTTTCTCACTCCCAACCCTCCGACCATCTTTGGCTGGAAGACAGTGTCCCAGTTGACCAGGTTCATTCTAGCCTTTTCCTCCGTCCCAGACCAAAGAAAATTTATCTGGATTTTTTCCAGCTTCTCTGCATTCCCGTCATTAATTTTGAATAGGGATAGGAAATAAATAGGAATACCTTGGAGTGAAGCAGAAAGAAGCTGGAGTTTCCCAACGTTGCTAAGAACCCTTCCTTTCCAACCCGCCAACTTTTTCTACATTTTCTCTAGAATGGAGTTCCAGAACTCATCAGCTACTTCCTTCACCATGAGTGGGAGACCAAGATAGGTATCCGGGAATGAAGCTCCCTTACAGCCCAAGAAATTCACAATTAGAGTATGCGTTCTCAGTTCAGTGTTGAAGAAGTAAATTTTGCTTTTGTTGTAATTGATCACTTGGCCCGACGCCAAAGCATATTTGTTCAGTAGGTGTTTCCACTCTCTAGCTTCTCGAATACAGGATTTTCCAAAGAGAAATGTATCATCAACAAACTGTTGAAGAACTTTTGGGTTAAGGGTGGAAGCTGGTTTAAAACCAGCAATAGATCCAGCACTTTCCAATTTCAGTAAGTTCTGAACCAGAACTTCAGCCACCAGGAGGAAAAGATAAGGGGATAGAGGGTCCCCCTGTCATAATCCCCTTTCAGGAGTAAAGGATCCCCATGGTGTGTCATTGACCAACACAACAAAGTAAACCATTTCCACTGCCACCTTTATAATATAGATGAACTTTTCATGAAACCCAAATTTCCTGAGCACCTCATACAAGAAATTCCAAAGAACCTTGTCATAAGCCTTGGAGATGTCCAGTTTCAGAGCCATACCAACATTCTTACCTTTCTCCATAGATTGAATGATTTCATGGGTGGTGATAACAGCATCAAGAATCTGTCTTCCTGGGACAAACCCCTTTTGGTTGGGGTTGATGATTTTTCCAAGGAGGGGTTTGAGCTTGTTGGAAATGATTTTGGACGGGATTTTATAGGTAGTGTTACAAATACTTATTGGCCGGAAGTCACTCAAGCATTTAGGGTCTGGCACTTTAGGTACCAGGACAATGTAAGTTTTGTTGAGTCTTTTTAGGATAGTGCCAGTTCTGACAAAGTCGTGAGCAGCATGGATGAAGTCATATTTAACAACCCTCCAAAAGTGCGTGAAGAAAGTGGGGGGAACCCATCTAAACCTAGGTATTTATATGCTCCCATGGAGAACACAACCAATTTAACATCCTACTCAGAAACCTAAGATAAAAGGGTCTCATTGTCTCCCTTGAAAACAACCTTGGGGATAGCTTCCATAAGGGATTCAAAATCAGCATCCACCCTAAGCTAAGCCAGTCTTCGGAAAATTCCTTGGAAGAAATCAGCAGCATGATTACCAATCTCATCCCCCTCCAAGAGCAGGTTCCCATCAGATTCAAGTGATTTAATAGTATTTCTCCTTTTATGAATGGAGGCGGATCTATGGAAAAAGGTAGAGTTACAGTCACCTTCCTTCAGCCATTGAACCCGTGACATTTACTTCCAGAAAATTTCCTCCCTCTTAAGGTTTTGATTCCATTTGTTTCTACATTCTTCCTCGTCCTAGTGCTCCTCCCAGGTTTCCACCCCCATAGCCATGTCCTTCTGGAGGAGGGTTAGTTTCTCCTCAAGATCTTTTTTGCATTGGAAGATGTCACCAAACTTGGATTTACTCCACCTTTGGGCCTCCCTTTTGATGATTTTCAACTTTTCAGCAATTCTAAACATAGTTGTTCCCTTCACTGGGGTATTTCACCATTTCTTAATACATTCTTCAAACTCATTGTGAGAGTGCCACATGATTTCATAACGAAAGGGATGGGGTCCATTTCATTTCCTCTCTTCCCAATAAAGGATCAAAGGGGAGTGGTCAGAAACCATTCTTGCAAGGTGTGAGAGGTGGAGAAATGGAGCAATATCTCAACCCCCTGAAACCAAACATCTATCTAGTCAACCTTGTATGAGGTGTCTCCCTTTTCTATTATTGGACCAAGTAAAACCCAATCCCTGCAGGTCTAGATCGACAAGCTCATTATGTCTTATAAAATCAGCTAGCTCCTGCAAACTTTTTGAGAATTCTTGTGTGCCCCCACTTTTCTCAAAGGGGAATAAGAGAGTATTAAAATCTCCCACACACATAGTGGGGTGACATTGATTATTTTCTATGAGGTTGGAGATTTCCCCCCAGATTCTACTACATTCACCTGTAATGTTAGGAGCATAGATATTATACAAGTACCAAGAAATATTATTCCAAGTAAACAAAACAACAAGGAAGTTATGAGAAAAATCCACAATGTTACCGGATAACTTACAAGGGTTCCAAAGAGTGGCCACACCTCCAAAGGCCCCATCCACTTCACTATACAGAAAGGCTGCACCCGACCAAATATTGTCCACCAGCAGAGTGAAGTTTTGATACTTCATTTTCACCTCCTGAATAAGAACCACATCAAACTTGAACTCAAGAATATACTTCTTCAGAGGGAAATATTTTTGCGAGCTTTTCATGCCCCTTATGTTTCATGAGAGGAACTTCATCTTTTTTTTTGGGAGTCTTCTAGGGTTAATTGCCTTCCATTGGCAATGGCCCTTGCTGCTTCTTTAGCTATAACCCATTTCACAAATGGTCGACCCAGTTTGGTTTCATTCCCCATATCTACTTTCTTTTTTGTATCCACACTCTCATCCCCCTTCTTACTTCTAGTTTTCCTTTTCGGTTTTGACCAGTCCAAGAGGTTGGTCGATGGCGGCGAGTGGGACACTATTGGTATTTCCATCACCAATCCCACCCCAAGATTGGTTGGGGAGGGAAATCCCCCCGTCCCTTAAAATAGTCAAATCATCAGCTATTTCAGTCAAAATGCTTTTTGTGACCAGTGCCTTCTTCCCAATGTTGGTTTCTTTAATTTTTGCCCCTTTTGGGCTTTCTCTGCGAGAGTTGGGGGCCACTTGCAAGTCATCAACCAACTCTCCTTATTCAAGATCTACCACCTTTTCTACCTCTTTATCCTTTTCATTCCCCTTAACCCCCAGCCCAAGAGCAGGCTCCTAGCCCTCAACAAGGGGGAGGGGCTTCTGTGGTTCCCATGGAACCATCATCCTAGTCCCTAACCTCATCTTCCACATTCAAGGCTACTGAATCAAGCTCCTGAGCATCTTTCTCAACAATATTAGTCTTTGCCTTGCATTCAGTGACCACATGCCCATTTTTACCACATTTTTGGTAGTGTAGAGTAGCATTTTCATACACAATGGCCTGGTTCTAGTTCCCCTATTTGGATTTAAGCATCACAAAGTTGGGAGGGGGCTATTCATTGTCACAGTCACATATAATCTTTCAAAAACCAACCTATTTTTATGAGCGGTAACCGTGTCCGCTGCCACATACGTTCCAAATGAGTTCCCAATCCACCGGAGCACCTTCTCATCCCAAAATTCAAGGGGTAGCCCAGGTATTCAAACCCACACTAGCACTTCTTTCAGCAGTTCCACCTCTGGATTGAAGCCTGGCTTCCATTTAGCCATTAGCAGAGCATGTTTTCCATAGCACTAGCTTCCTGTGGAGACAAGAGTGTAGTCCTCCGCAGCGTTAAATTGAAAGAGGAGCATCCCCCCTGGCATGGCTGAGACAAAAATAGTCCCTTGATCTTCCATATCACCGTACACCGCCTCTAGACCATATCTATGGTGGGTCAGAAAGTGACAAATCTCCCCACTAGGGGAAGTTGTAGCGATGTAGAAATGCCTTCAACCACACCATCTAGGACAACAATCTCAGGGCCAAATTCCCCTACCAAGAAAAAATGGGGTGTAGAGGTGTCAGGAGACTCTTTCCCCAACACCACCAATTTCTAGCCCCCCGCGGGACCCTCTTTGACTAATGCCACAATCTTGGGGCAAGAATCCCCACCTTCCCGACACTGCAAATGAGCAGACCCCCCAAAGGCAGAAAAGGCGGGATCCACAGGTCTAGGGACCACACAGAAGTCACTGACATCCCTGAGAGAAAGCACAAGGAAAAGGTCTAGGCATAGAACCTCCATGCTCCCCAGGATCCCCAATGGAGCAGAGGTCAAAGCTAGCATTCAAAGAAAAAAAATGAGTGGGAAAGTTGCAGAAGTTACAGAATGATTTTAGATACTTGCTTTTGTGGAGTCCAGTTGTTGATGTTATCAGGTATAGCAGGCCTATTTTTAACTTCAACTTGAACTATGCCTTCACAAGGGATGCCATTATGCTTCAATGCCAAATTAGCCATAAAATCTGCATGGATATTTTTTGATCTATCTATCCAATCAATAAAAAAAGCATTAAAACATTTAATAAAATCCCATACTTCATTTCTATATCTTTTAAGATGAGGCTTCTTAGTAGAAATTTTACTTTTAACTTGAGAAATAATGAATTCACAATCACCAAAGACACTTAAACATTTGATTCCATTCTTACTAGCTATCCTCAAACAAAGAAGTAGAGCTTCATACTAGATGCAACATTGTTAGTACATTCAAAATCTAGTAAAAATGAATATTTAAATATTTTCTTATCAGGGGTAAAGAAAATGACACTAGCTCCATTACTATCCTTGCAGCAAGCACCATCAAAATACATTTTCTAAAATTTTAATAATATTTACTTCATAATGCAATTCAATAGGTTCAATATTATGCATTGCATTTTTTGAAATACTTACCTAAAATTTATCCATATCAGAATGATAGAAATGTGTAACCAAACTTGGATCCACATCCTCAATAATGTATGGACTTCTAGTCTCCCTATCAATTCTTACATCCCTGGCATTTATTGTAATAGAATCATAAGAAAGATCTAATTGAATTCTACCTCCTACTAAGCTAGACCATTGTCTAGATAGGAGCATTCCATAATTGGCAGGATCTTCAACCACAGTAATATCCATTTTACAAGAAATTTTAGGACATGTGGGAAATTTAAATTCAACATTCTTAATTATGCCTACAACGGGAATAGATCTATTATCCATAGCATAACATCTACCAAATTTGGTATCAACATTCATTCCTAATTCTTTCAAATTACATCATTAGGCATAATATTCACTGCTGCACTAGAATCTATCATACAATTCTTTACCAATCTATTCTTTATCAATTGAGTAAGATAGAAAGGATCATTTTGATTTCCATTTTTTTTTAAAACTAGTTCCTAGATAAATAGCTGGAGGATCCTTTACTTCTTGGTTAAGATCTTCTTTATTACCTACATTAAAAAATATTTTCAAAGCTTCAGTTTTACATTCAGGTATTTTAACTATTTCAAGTAAAGGAACATATATTTTAACTTGAGATAATGCATTAGACATGAAAGAACATTCATTGGGAAGAGATTTACTAACCACCTTTTCTCTTACTATTGTAGGAAAGTCCTAAGGTTCTACCTGTTTATCTTGAGCAATGTTTTTATGCTTCAGCCTCCTTAGATCAGTTACTTTGTCAGGTTTCCCATGGCATGCATTCATTGTTCTCTTTCTTAACTTGTAATTACTTCTTGCTTCTTCTACTACATCTATTGTGTATGCTTTCTTCTCCTCTTTTGTTAATTTTATTAATCTTGGAGGACCATCTTGATAATACCCATATTGGTACACTCTATTTAGATCATCCATGCAGTAGTATTCATCAGAAGAGCTATAATCATCATATCCCCACACATGATCTATTGATAAGTTATTCATTGTGGTTTGTTGATCATCATTCTGATCTTCATCCTCTCCCCATTTTTGGGCAACAACACAGTGTTCATAAGAATGTGGTAGTCGGAAGGCTTAACACCAAGGATAGCTTTCCAAAAAATCATTGTTCTTCCTCAATGGATCTGGAATATGTAATTCTTTGTTCATTGGTTTCCCATACTTCCATTCAGTTCCATAAGGCATATCCTGCAATGTATATCTATTATTTTTGTATGGTACCCGATTATTCTGGTTGTACTTAAAATTGTCTATTCCATTATTCACTTGGAGGACTTTCACCATATTCATAAGCTTATCTAATGTATCTTCCTCATTGTGTTTCTTAGGCTCTTTTGGATTGAACAACTAAGTGTCCTCCCTCTTAGCAATTATACCAGATGTCATCCTATAATTTTCAATAGCTATAGAAATCTTGAGAGAATGTGCCAAAGTGGAAGACTTATGAGACCTGATTTAGTAATTTATCTTGCTAACAAAAGCACCCAAATAGAAATTAATTAGAAATGCATCAACAGGATGAACATTGGGCTTCGAATCCTATCTAGAACCTTGTTGAATCTTTTATTGAATTCAACCATAGATTCATTCTGATTTTTCTTCATACTTGTCAACTCATTTGAAGCAAAAGAAGTATCATTGTGATCATCGAATTGTTCTATGAATTGATTGAAAAATTCATCCCAACTAGATATAGATCTATCTGGAAAATTTTGAACCATTCTATTGCATCTTCTATGAGGGATTGAACAAAAATTTTCATGTATACATCCTCATTGAATTCATCACATTCTTGGATAACATTCTTCAAGTTTACACAATGCACTTCAGTTGATTCTGACTCATTCCCTAAAAACTTTGGAATTGTACTCCTTAATTTATTTTTTTATGTCATAAGGACATCCCCTTATGCCATAAAAATCTAATTGTCTATATTTTTCAGAAACCATTGGGGCTCTATAGTTGTTTCCATTTTGATTGATGGCTCCATGAATTTGATTTTTTTGATTTGCATTCTGGAATCTCTGATTATTTCTTGGTCCAAAATTTGGGTTAGTATTATAATCTCTTGGGCCATAATTCAAATCCCTATTCTTTTGATATCCATTATACATCCTTCCATTATCTTGATGTTTATACTGTTAATTTTGGTCAGATATGTTATGATTCACCCTATTGTTGTTTTTGTATTGTTCTCCATTGTTCCATTGTCCCCAGTGATCTCCTCTCCCAATCATTGTTGTTTCTCTCAAGTCTTTCTCTATTGTCTGGTTTGAACAAGGGATTGGTATGATTATTGTTAAAGATATTCCCATTGTTATTACTATAAGGAGGATTGTAAACTACATTTCTATCATCCTTAGGAACTTCTTTATCTCTTGGTGACCTGATTGTACTTCTCATTGTAGACCTGAGTTTCTAGATCATTTGGTGGTTGTCTCGGTTGGAAGATGTGTTTCTTCACTAGCGGACTTGGTGACTAGGCTCGATGGCGATCGATGATTCTTTTCTTGGCAGTGTCTATTTAGTTGTGTTCAAATCGGTTGTTCCTCTCACCAAGTGGCTTGGTTTAGGTGTTCTTGATTAAAGGCAGGGGTTTTTCTGATTGTTTGGGCTAGCCGACTGGTGCATTTAATTTACGGTTGTATTCCTAAATTTTTGGATAGACCATTGGAGGTATGAGGACCTAAATATTATTTGGTTGACTCTCCTATGTAAATTTAATGGTTTTGGAATCCAAATGATGAAGAACACATTGGGTTTTGTGTTCTTGATGGCGACTTGTGTTTGGATGATTTATTTTATTGTGAAGCTAACTTGTGGTTGTGTTGTATAAAAGTAGGGTATGGGTAGAGTAGGAAGGGGGATGGCAGAAATAAGCTGGTAGCTAGTGTTTCTTTAGGAAGCATGAATATTTATTAGTGGCTTATGATCTCAAGTTTAGATATGTCTTTGTGGTCCTACTGGATTTATGTATGTCACAGATCTAGGCTAGTGTGGAGGGTGTTGCTGCAGGGAGATATGTTGTATTTTTATGATGTAATTGGCCATAACTAAGAAGGCCTTATAGCCCAACATGTTTGGTGTAATTTCATATTATTAATGACTATGAATTGATATTGGTATTTTATATATGTATTGTTTTTTGCACTGATTGTTTATCTTGTATGCTACAAGGGTGGACTGTCCATTCATGGATCCTCCATCCTTCACTGCGTCACATGTTTTGTCGGGTTTTTTTAGGGAAGGCCAACGTTTGGATGCTTACCTTCCTTCTAGTCATTATTGGAGGTGATTTATTTGTCTCTATCTTTAGCGACCTCCTTTTAATGCTGGTGGTTTACCTTCTCCTTATGCAATGGTGTTCAATGTTTTGCTACACCTCTCAGTGGTTTAGGGTGTTCATTTTTGGTTTTGGTTCTTTTCTCTAGGTTTCTCTCAAGTTTTTTTTTGTTTGAGCACTAGTGAGTGTTGTCTTTCTAGAGGATATGTTGCATTACCTCTAGCGTTGACCTGTTGGTGTTCATTTAGAGTTTTTTGGCCGGAGGATTTTTTTTGGAGGATTCTTGGTTCCTGACTTTAGATTTGGTTGGGTAGGATGGAGCTGATTTTATTAAGAGAATGGGCTTTGATGATTATTATTCCTTTCTTCTATCTTCTCTTTGTTGGGTATATTTAGTCTTTTGGTATTCTCTTCTCTTTTTTGGATTTTGGTGGGTGCAGAAGGCTTTGGTGTTGATGGTGGTGGGCTATGAGATATGTAAGAGGATGTGTTTCATGATACTCATTCCCATCTCTTTTCTCTCTTGGTCTTTGGCCTCATCTTTGTGGCTTTTGGGTTTTCTTTTTGGAGCTGGTTGTTTCCTAGCTATAACTTTGTTGATGGTGGATAGGAGTGAGCTTCTTTTGGTGTTATGATTTATGGTGGCTTCTCCTTTCTAATTTGACATTTTTTGTTGGGTTTCTTCCCTCATCTCTTATTTTGTGTTGTGGAATCCTCTAGAGATAGAGTTCCTTTTGGTTTTATCAGTTGGTTATTTTTTGGGGGTGTTTGGTTTCCTCAAGTTTTAGCTGGAGGTGTTGGTTGTAGCTTCTTTTCTTACGAGGAGGAGCTTTGATGATTTTGACCCAATCTTCTTCTTTGATTTGAGTTGGGACTCCTTCACCTTTTTGGTTTTATCTTCTATTGTACATGCTAGTTAGTTTTCTATGGAGGTGATTTTGTATGGGTTGGGTACAAACATCTTGAGAGGATGGACTTTGACGTTCTCATTCCCTGCTCCTTCCTCTCTCTTTGCTAGATTTCTTTAGCCTTGTTGTTCAAGTTTGCAACATGTGTTTGGAGCTTGGTGGTGGTAGTTAGTTGGGGGAATTATTTAGGTTATGGGCTTTATTGAGCTCTTCACCATCCTCTCCTTGTCTCTTCTTTGGGTGAAACTTTTCATGTTTGTATTTTTTGGTGCTAGTGCTGGGAGGATCTTGTTGGTAGCTTTTGGTTTAGAGTGGGGATGAAAGTGTTTTGTGTGGATGGGATTTGATGTGCTCGGTTTCATTCTTCCCCTTTTTTTGTGATGTGTTCCTTCTACCCTTTTATTTTCTTGTCTTGGTTTCATCTCCTATTGAGGTGGAGGTAATTTCTATGGAGGTGAAGTTCAGTGTATCCAGGAAGTTGGGTGTTCTCGATAAGCCTTCTCTAAGTGTGGTGACTCTTATTGAGGTAGGGTGCAATAATTTTGGTGAAGGTATTTCCAGGGGCAAGTGGTTCTTCTTGAAGGTTAGGGGAGCTTCTTTTAACCCCTTACTGTTTACATCTAGTTGTTGTTGTGCCACTTCTGGTTATGGGAGCCAACTAAAACCCATATTTTAGGATGTTTGGAGAGCCTTTCAAACCCCCATATATTTAGTTAATTCTTCACTGTTCATTTTCTTAAGACTCTTTGTGAGTTTTAAGGCTTGGGGAAGCTTCCAAAACCTCAAGAAGCTCTTTGGGAACATTTTAAAAACTAATTAGTTCTATAGCTAGTTCTTCAAGGTGAAATATTTTGAGGCTATTTGTTAAGGTTAGGGGAACCTTCCATAACCCCTTATGTTGTCTACTGTTCAAGGTGAATTTTAAAGTTGTAGGAGCCTTGACATAACCAATGTTTCTCTCAGGTCAAGGGTTCCTGGTAAAAATCATGGTTTGTTGTAATTGAGGTTAAGGGAGCCTTCGAAAATCTTGTTCTTTGACTTGTGAGGCTTAGGACAAATGCTTTTAAGGTAGAGTTTAATTTTTTATTTATTTTTAGGTTGTTGGTTTGGTGTTGATGGTTAGTTTTTGTTCTGTAAGATAATATCTCTTGCAGTTGTTGGCTTTAAGAGGGTTTTAGGTCCCTCTCAAAATCTTGTTGTTAATGGGTTTTACCCATTAAAAAATTGTTTTACCCTTAATAACAAATAAAAAATACCAAAATAAAATTTTTTTATACTACATAAATTAATAAGATCAATTATACCATTTATATAATATCATTAACACAGTACAATTATTCTTATATATATAAACAATAACTTTTCCAATAATAAGAGTGACCAAGAAAAATGCTCCAATATACTGAGATCAAAAGTTGAAAACACAATTTCAAAACTATTACAAATAAATTCTTCATAGTTGAACATATATATTTGATTTATTCAATTGTATATCTATCTAAACATATTTTTTTCTTTTTCCTATGGTGAATCACTTTCAGGGCAATATCAAGCTCAACTTTTCTTTTTGAATTTTGTCTTTCCTGTCTCAATTTGCAATTAAATTAAAAAATAACAGCAGTCCCCCTTTACACCAAGGTTTAATCCCTTGTCTGTAAAAATTTCACCTGGCCTTGACCCTTGAGGTAGGCCCCAAAACTCCCCCTTTAATTGTTGGATTAAGTAATCGGGTGGATAATTTGAAGGATTCACCTTCTTTAACCGTCTCCCCTCCTCCTAGTTCAACTAGGGTTAATCTCCCTAGAAAAGCCAAATGGAAAGCTTTAGGAAAGGATAAAAAATTAGAGGAAATGATCATAGTCTTAGAGGATTCCTCTTTCTCATGGTCTAGTAGGTCGGAGTGACCTTAGAAAATACCCCTGTTAAACACCCCATCTAGGATCCTAATCCCCCTTCCCCTATTTCTCCTCCCCAAACCTATGAAGGAGATCCTAAGATCCTGCATAAAGTCCTCCCCCCTCCCTATTCTTATGACCCCACATTTGTTTGGTTTTCTGGAGTTTCCTCGCTATGCTGATAAAGTTGATAAGCTTTACAGTCACTACAATTGTCAGAATGCCATTATCAAGTGGCTTATTTGTCATCTTCATATAGGCAAAAATAAAATCAACAGGTTAGAAGCTATAATTGAGGCTGAGACCAAAGGGGGAGATTGTTCTAATACCAATACTGATAACAGTGTGTCGGAGGTTGCTGATGAGATAGCTTAGAAGTTGGCTAATTGGAAAATTATTGAAGGCCAGGTTCACGAACTTAAAGCTCTAATTCCCTTAGAGCATGAGAAGCAAGAAATGGATTGGGCTCTTGCCAATATCAAAGACAACTAGAATCAAGTTAATAGGAAGCTGGCGGATTTGGTCAACCTTAGCAAGTAGATGATGGACAAAACAACTTCTTCCTTCAACACTATATAGGAGGGATTAGACTACTGGAAGGATAAAAGAAGGAAGATGGAGGAGATTATACACGTTGATGTTCAAATTGTCAAAAAGGACCCTTCTATGGACTTTGTTCTGCACAATCCCATAAAGACTTTCTTACTGGACACTCTCAAGGAACTAAATTATGATTGGAATGGAACTTATCTCCTGTCTGTCGGAATTTATGTTATTTTATTTTATGTGTTTAATTAGAACAACAATTATTTTAAATAATGAAGTTGATACTCTTACATTAACATGATGAACGCATAAATCTTATAAAATAAAAATAGAAAAAAATTATGCGTTCATCATGTTAATGTATGAGTATCAACTTCATTATTTAAAATAATTGTTGTTCTAATTGAACACATAAAATAAAACAGCTTATATTATTTTCAATATAATTTTTATTTTATTTTTCCTTGCACACTAATATTTTCACGACTCACGAGGACACGGTTTAATATAAGTGCTCAAGCTTTGAGCTTTTCTTAAGTGTGTTCCCGATATGACATTCATAGTGTGGTTCTTTTTGGCCTAAGTTTTTTTCACACATTTAATATTTTTCTTTTTAGTTAGATAGAAAGGTAACACCCTCCAATGGTATTTCATATCTATATACTGTATATCCTCTGACACATTCAAACTATATTACTTTTCACCTGTTTTCTTTCCCATACGCTCTTCATCGAAACTAATCCAACATATTTTATATTGTCATCTTGTCTGTAGGTAGAGTTTTATCAGTAGATCTTTAAAAATCAAACAGACATTGTTGATCTAAACCTCCAGTTCTGGATACGTAGTTTCCTCTTAAATTTCAAAGCACAGGTGAAGTTCTGAGTTATCTTCCAAGAACATATATGAATTTACAAGAAACTTTGCGCTCTAAACAAGCTTCTCCTCTAATTGAAGAAGAATTCAAAGACTTGCCTGATCATTTGGACGCATTATTATCCAACAATAATAACATGACCGTTCATTTGGAGGCAGAAAGATGTAGCAGTAAAAAGGATATCGCGAGTCCAAGTCCTATCTGTTCCGTAGAAAGTATAACAGCAAGGGATTCATTAGTTATTCAAGTTAAAAGAGACTTTGCACTCTGCCGTATAAGGAAGGGCAACCTTCTGATGTGTGTATTTATAGGGTGCCCACAACCATAAGGGCTCCCAAGCTATCGGCATATATTCCTCTAGTTGCTTCGTTTGGGCCTTATCATCATCATCAGAAGGATGAAAAATTCTATTCAATCGATGACTATAAGCTAGAAGCAGTGCAGAGAACAATAGAAAGATTTCATAGTTTAACCATTAATAAATTAATTGCAGAAGTTAAAAATTTAGATGAGAAGATTAGAAATTGCTAGGAAGATTCAGCAAATGAATATAGTAAAGAAACACTGGGCTGGATGTTCAAAATGGACGCATGCTTTATTTCAGAGTTCTTTCGTACTTCAGTTACAAAATCACCCAAGAAAGACGACAATACAAAACAAGCCAAGGAGGAAGAGCATGGAAAAAAGAAAGATCGGTTTAGCCTGTTTTTTGAGTACAATGGTCGTCAGAGCATCTTTAGGTATGAGATAATAAGAGACATTATAAAGTTGGAAAACCAGATTCCACTCTTTGTTCTCAGAAAAATACTTGAATTGCAACATAAAAATGAGGACGATACAGTGTTAGAATTAGTTGATTTACTATTACCCTTGCAGGACTTTACAGCTTTTCCCTTCTCTTTATCAGATGACAAGATGAAGAAAGAAAATATTGATAGTAAAATTAGGTCAAGCTCGAAAACATATATTAAGGGCTCTTCTCATCTTTTGGATTTGTCTAGAAGGGTGATCAAAGATATCTTAATAGATTCAAGTCCTCGATATACTCCTTGTAATACATTGAAGTCTCTATCAAGCAACTCAAGTGATGATGATTTGACCCCTTCAGCTGAAAAGTTGCCTAAGGCTGTTATCATATGTAAACCCACCTCTACAGGTGAAGTCAAGTTTGAAGGTAGATATTTTCTAAGAAGCACATTTTACATACCCTAAATTACTATTGATGATGAAACCGAAATACTTTTGAGTAACTTAATTGCATTTGAAGAATGTCAAGGCTGCAAATTGTCTCTAGAAACGATGATAATTTCAAATTTTCTTCATTTGATGGATGATTTAATTGACACTTCTATAGATGTTGAGCTTGGTAGGAGAGGCAAAGTCATCCAAAGCCTGGTGGGTAGTGATGAAGAAATAGCTTCCACCATTAATGATCTCGACAAGTGAATTACTGACAATCCATATCAGCCATACAAGGAAGTTGTGAAAAAGGTAAGAGAATATTTTAAGAGTCGACCAAAAGCATGGCTTGGTCAGTCTAGACAAGAGTGTTGCTCCAAACCATGGTATGTCGTCTCCCTTGTTTAGGCAGCACCTCTTCTTGGCATGGGTTATGTGCAACCAATCTTCACTGTTAAAAAAAAACCAGTACATTACATAGTTTACTTCACATTAATTTTTAATTTTTTTATCAACGAATTTGTTGCAATTTTTCATTCATTAAGTTGTTTTAGCTAATTATTTAGTATGAGTGAAGGATATCATTTTTTGTCAAATTGGTATCTTTTAGGTTCACTAATAGATCAAGAGTCCATTGCCTTTTTAAAATCGACAGTGAACTATTAATATCAAATTAGTACCTTTTAGTTCACCAACACACTAAGGGCCTATTGCCTTTTTAAAATTGATACTAAACTACTAATACAAAACCTTGTTAAATTATAGCGGCTATTTAAAGAATAGTGTTAAAGATAGCGACGACACGGTATATGTATTAAGAATAAGTGTATAATTTTTAAAATAGATTTATTAATATATATTTTATAAAAATAAATTAAATGAAATCATTTTACTAAACAATATTATGTTCTAATTTAAAATTATATGAATAAATTCTGAGATAAAAATGATAATTTTATATATTATAACAATAATCCCTTTAAATTTTGATTATACTATGTAAAAGTGATGAAAAAATATAGAACCAACCAATTGGGAAATGGCAAGTTCAATAGATATTAAGAGTAATTTAGTTATTATTAATATCACATATTTTTTTTTTAAGGGAAAAAGGGTTTTGATGGGGCCTCGAAACCCATTTACAAATAGATTTTGAGAGGGATCAAGAACTTACCATTAACCAACAACTGCCTAAGGAAAGATATTTCAGAACAACAACTAACTAACCCCCAAAAACAATAAGCCTTGACTAGATTCATCATAAAAAGAACAAGATGAAGTAAGAATGGTTGAAGCCTTACAACTCAGAGGATAGGGTTTTCAAAGACTCCCTAAACCTTAAAGGAATACGGGTTTTAACTAGGCTCCCATAACCATCATTTGTACCAACATTCAAATAAAATAATAGAAGAACACTGGGAAAATAAAAATAAAGGTTTTTATCCAAGCTTCCTTAACATGACCAAGGGTTTTACCAAGATCCATTAACCTAAAAATCACTAACCAAAAGATAAATCTTGAGGAATAGTCTAAGTAAATCCAAGCCTCCTAAGAAATCATGGGAGAGAAGAGAACATGGGATTTTAGAAGGCTCCCCAAACCAGAAAAATGTGTTTTAGAATGGTTCCCACAACCATACAATAAGAGAAAATAGAAGCTTACTAACCAAAAATTAAATCTTCACTTGAAGCACACCTCTTCACCTCAAGAGAAGAGGGTCCACCCTAACAGAAAAAACAAAGAAGGAGAAATGTTGAAGGGAAAGCCTCACCTGATTTAATCTAACTTCTCATCAACCAATAGTGAAGATTGGCCTCATAGAGTACCAAATTGACTCTCTCACCCAATGAATCTCTACCTCCATAAGAGATGCCCCCACCTCAATAAGAATCATGAGAGAAGAAGATCAAAATAGAATGAGCCAAACCTGTAACATAGCTACATGAACTCCACCTTGATAGGGGAACAATTCATCTACATAGAAGCCAAATGAGGGATAAAACATAACCAAACAACAAGATCCAACTAAAAATAGAAGAAATGAAGCACTAGAAACTAACCAAGGAAAAAAATCCCCAAATCCAATACAAACCCCTAACCAAAAAATGAAATAGAAAAAGAAACCCTTGAAAACTCACAACCACTACCCAACACCCACACAAACACCATAACCATGAATGGAAGAAAGAAATTTATTGCCCCTACAACAAAACTAAAATATGACCAAGACCAAAGACACACCAAGAAATGAGAAAAGATAATATGCTAAGGCAAAGAGAAATATGGGGAGAACAAAAAAAGACCACGAAAGAGGAACCACCACCTGACACAAAAGGGGACCAAACACATCTTTAGCCACAAGAATCTCTAGACCCAAAATAAAAATAGGGAAGCCGACCTCTACAAACCAACAACAAATAAAAACAAAACACCCTTCCATCAAAATGACATAACCACCTAGACACCATCCTCCATCGTAGTGCTACACCATAGAAGGGAACCCAACACTCAGATATCAAATATTGTTTTTGACTAATTTTTTATTGTCAACACTCACAATGCAAAGTGCTTCAATTAGGTAAGTTATAGATTTTCTCAACCAAAGAATCAACTTGGGATACCTTAAGTGATAATGAGAGATTTTATTGTCAACGTCTACTTTGAACCACTTACTTTTCTTTTCTTCTTTGCAAAAATAGGGAGTAACAATTTATTCTATTTAACAAATATGAGAGTACAAATTATAAGGCCTAAGGTCAGTCCAATAGCACGCATCAACCACCAAAATGAGGTTAAAAAGGAAACTCCAATAGGAAATAAACTTCAAATTTTTTTCCTCCATAATTAAATTTTCCAAAGTCTCTATATACTCCAGCTCAAGAAACCCCAATTTTGATAAATAATCAACAAATCTATTTAATTCACGAGGAATATGAAAAAATAAATATAGTTTAAAGAAGGACATAAATTCAAAATTTTCTTGACCACCTAGGCTTATTTCCAATTAGCATAATCTAGGTGGTACACATTCAGCATATCAATCACACTCTAATAATTTGATTGAGAAAAATATTCTTCCAACAAAGAGAACTCCCTCATTCATAGTTATAGTCTCCATGAGGTAATTAGTGTGGTTCTCCTTATATGAAGAGAATAACACAATACCTCCATCATTATCTCTACCAATATAACCAATTCCCACATGACAAGAATTCCCCCTAAAAGAATCATCCATGTTGAATTTTAAAACTCCCTTCCGAGGAAGAAGTTATCTACCTTTTATATTAATTTTTTGTTTGGCTTGTTTCAATATCCTCTCAGAAAAGGTAATGACTCTATTATCATCTAGTATCAAATTCATCATCACAAGAAGATTAGTAGAATTCATAGGTTTAGAAACATCACAATTTGTAGAAATAGTTTCCTGAAGCCTACAAACAATCTTTCTCCACATGATGGAACTCATTGAATATGAATCTTAAAAATTTATTTTATTCCTTTTCATACATAATTTCTAGACGATTAAAGTTGGCCTAAGGTCCCAAAAACCTTTTATAGGAGAAGTCTTGGCAAGAGGGTGACCTAGATTTCCCCAAAAATTAACTAGAGAGGTTACATGGACATAGGCATGGTGCCAAAATCCCTACCCCTAGTACTAGATATCTCTAAAAAAAGAGCACAAAGGGAAGAGATAAGAATCACATTCTTCACTCTTTTTACACAGGAAACATCTAGGAGGTTGGAGAAAACCATTTTTATTCAAATTCTCCCAAGTAGCGCACTTATTTTTAGGAACCAAATAGAGAAAAAAGTTGCATTTAGGCTAAGAATATTTTTTTCAAACTCGCTCCCACCCAGGTACACCACCCTAGTCATTCAAATACCTATCTAGCTCTAGGTAACTAGAAGAAACAAAGAAATTTCCCTTTGGATCTATACCCCAAGTTAACACATCCCTTTTCTTAAGAGCATTATAAAATCAACTGGCTAGAATCTGAGCTAGGTCTTGATGGTTCTCATCAATAACACCCAATGGCCACTCTTGAAGATCTTCCCAACAAATCACCTTTGAATGTCTCTTATACATAATAGCCTTAAAATCATCCACCCTACTCCAACCAATTTTAACAAAAATGATACAAAGGTGTTAAAAGCGAGGAAATTGAGAAATAATTGGTGGAATTCCATCCTAAGAATCATACCAAAAAAGAGCATAAGGTCCCGTATTACAAATACAAAACACACCCTCTTTGATAATTGTTTGCACTCTGTTGAGAGTGTCCCACATTATGTGGCCTTTCCCAAGAAATTTACATCAAGGAATATCTATAGTGATAACTCCCCTAAGATTCTTATGAGTAATAATTGTCGCCCAAAACTAATCCTAACATGTGTACCATCTTCATTATAACTTGGTTTCTAAGACCTTAAAAATCAAACATGTTGGCCAGATACCAAAACCCCTTCATGCCTTTGCCTAAACACTAAATACCATCTAGCCAAGCTCCATTTTAAAGAAAAAAATTACCAGACCAAAGAAATTGATGAGAGAGAGCATCAAACTCTTTCACGAAGCTAGAATGGGGAACTTGCATAAAAATATCTAAATAGGAAGAGCTTGCACCATCAACTTCAAAAGAATTAACCTTCTAGAAAACAAAAGCCATCTACAAGTCTAGTGGGTAACCCTCTAATGAGATTTATCTAAAATCTTCCACTAAAACTCTCTACATTGAGATTCCACACCAATGGGAATCCTAAGCTAAACCAAAGGAGGGGAGCCAATTGGAAATCTAAGAATTCAAGAAATCCTATTCTAAATAAGCTGGGGAGTATTGAATAAATAAAAATAAGACTTAGCCTATTTAAATTTTGTTACTAGAGGCATTCTAACATGTGTCTAAGGTCTTCCTAAAATTAACAACTTCATTAATTATGACCATACGCATCGAGGCACTATCATACACAAACTATAGGTGAGAATAAGGAGGCAAGTTGTTGCACCAACTTCAACCCTATACTAATTCATGTTTAACATTGGATTTAATAAATCTACCAATCACCTCAATCATAATAATGAAAAAATAAGGAGTAAATGGGCCACCTTTGTTGAGACCTTTAGAAGAATTGAACAATTGAAAAGGCTCAACATTAACTAGACTTGAAAATGAAGTAAAGGAGATATATCTCATGACCTCATTAACCCAATCATTTCTAAATAAAAAATCTAAAAGAATCTTCTGTAAAATTGCCCTTTTAAATCCATCTTAAGCATTTTCAATGCCAAGTTTAATAAACATGGCCTTCTCCTTAGAATTTTTCATTGAGTGAATGGTCTCTGCAACTATCATACCCCTATCAAAGATTTGTCTTCCAAAAACAAATCCACCTTTCTCATTAGAAATTAGGGCTCTGACGTACAAGTTAAATCTTTCAGTAATAAATTTAGTGATAATCTAATAAACAACATTAAAAATAACATTGGGTCTAAACCGGTGAACACTATTCATATTCTATTTTTTAGGAATAAGGATAAAAAACTATGGCATTCATGACACATAACATGTGGTTATTTTAATGTGACTCCTGAATAACCTCAAATAGATCCAATTTTATAATTTCCCCAAATTTTTGAAAGAAAATCAACTTAGAAACTATCATGTTTTGGGGCCTTACATTTTAGCATTTCAATAAAAACACCCTCCACTTCATTTAACGAGATGAAATGAATGAGACCCTCATTCATTTCTTTAAACATTAGATGAGGAATGTAGTTCAAAATTTTAATTTCATTTTCCCTACTAGGGGGAGAGTCTTTTGTAAATAGGAAGGAAAAATATTGATGTGCTTCATAAAAGATATCCATAGTTGAGGAAAAATGAGTACCTTTTGAAGATACTAAAGAAGTAATAATATTACCAGATCTTCTTGCCTCAAAAAATTATGAAAGAAGGTAGTATTCTTGTCTCCTTCCTGTAAAAAATCAATTCTAGATTTCCTCTTACAAAAAAATCCTCCTAAAGTTGACATTCGTCCACTTCCTTAAAAGTCATAGCTTCTTCCCAACCTAGATCCAAAGTATGTTTGTGATCTTAGATCAAGCCAATAATAGAGTCATGTTGAGCTTGAGATGACATTCTATGAAGGTGGAGATTCACAAGACATTGCATGTTCCACCTGTTGAGCGTATATTGTGTGCACATTACAATTTTTTAGGAAAATAGTACATGGATTTTATATGAGATGGCTTCGCTTCATACCACTAATCTGTGACTAAATCTTGCTGAGATAGATCCCACAACTACATAAGTTGAAACTTAAGATAAATTTTATTCTAAGTTTTAGAAGAGACCATATCTATTTTGATTGGCTAATTATCAACACCCCTACAATCCAAAATATTTGAGCTAGTATTCCATCTATAACCCATTCAAAAAATGAGACAAGGAATCTTCAAGATCACATCCACTCCAATTCTCCTGTTGTTCCAAGTAAACATGTCATTGTTTGGCTTCCATAAATAACATTGCATAAGGATTTAGTCTAGTCACACCCCCTCTTTTCTCCTCTAGGTTGAAAACTACATTTAAGTCACTAGCCATAACCCAAGGGAGAATGGGAGGTAGAGAAAAAAACATATCAAATATGCTCCCAAAATTGTGAGTTACTAGAAAGATCTATATGACCATAAACATTGATCAAAAGAAAAATGTATCCTAAATCTTAAAAAAGATCCTCTGCTCTCTTCTACTAGTGCTCTCACAGCTTGAGGGCTTCTCTTATATGTTTTTTTTAAGAATAGTCTTATAATTCTTGCGTGATGCCGAATGACTCTTCGCGGGGTGATTTTTTATTCCCCAAGATTTTTTTGTGAATATTGTACTTTGTTATAATTATTAATAGTAAAGGCCTCTATTCATCAAAAAATATAGGAATGACTCAAAATCCAAAATAAAGATCTAGAGATTCAAATAAATCTTCTTGCTCGGTCTGTGCTCTGCTAGGGTTTTTTCACCTTGTGTCCATCTCTGCGTTTCCATCCTTCGCACATACTACAGTTATTGCAAGAAATAGCTTAGTATTTATGGCTCCGGCCACTTCCCACCAAACAGTTGATGCTGGTGTTGGTGTGGTTTCGGATAGCAATGGTGCAGCGAAGAAAACACCCCCGCAAGTTTGTACCCAAAGTATTCCATGAGGTATGGCTCAGCCTGACATTGTTTTACCCATTAATGAATTCAATGATGCATGCACTTGGCTTGAATTGTACACCCTGATTGGCTATTTTCTGGGTCGCAACCCCCATGAACATGTTCTCAAGGGCTGGGTTGCAAAGAACTGGACTCCTCACGGAATCCACCTGGAAGGCATTCAGAGCCTTACTAAAGGCTTTTTCCTTTTTCTCTTTTCTAACCCCTCCCATGTGGATGCTATCTTTGCCAAAGGTCCCTGGAATATCAGGACCTCGCTGTTAATTTTCTAGTGCTGGTCTCATGACTTCTCTGTCTCTGATGACAAGAAGCTCAAGGTCCCAATGTGGGTCAAGTTCTCTAGTCTCCCTTACCTTGTTGGCCTTTTATGCAAGCCATAGCGCAAAAGCTTGGTAGGGTTATATGTCTCGAGCATGATTGTTATCTTAATCCGCGCCCTCACAAGACGCTCTATGTTGAGGTTGACCTTTCTAGGGACCTTAAAGAGTCCATAGAGATTCAGGTTGGTGATACCACCTTCACCCAGAAGGTGCTCTATCTTAACCTTCCTAATACTTTCTTTCGATGTTAATCAGTGGAGCATAAGATTAAGGACTGCCCTCTGGTAGTGCCTCGTTCCAAGCCTACTCCCAAGGATACTAATACTCAACCGATTGAGGCTGGCAAAAAAGAAGCTAGAAAGAAAGAAGATGGAAAAAAAGATGAATGGGTCACTATCGATCACCGTAAAAAGCTCCCCAAGCAGCCTATTTCGGCTCCCGCCTCCCATCCGCCACCCGCTGATAACACAGTTTTTTTGGAAACCCCTGTTATCAAAGTTTCAAACCCTGTTGAGTAGGGGAAAAATGTTTCCATCGCCCAAGTTTTTGTTCCTGCAGTCAGCTTGTCTTATACGGCTGCCAAAATTGTTCCCTCCAGTTCCTTCCGTCGCTCTTACAGCCCTTCTAGGCGTGCTGAGGCAATGCACACTGGCATGCAAGACAAGCGGCGTAATATTTCTCTAGATTTTCCTGGGTCTAGTTTTGTCCCAGGGTATTTGTCTAATAGTTTTTCCTCCCTTGGGGATGAGGATGGAATGGATGACACTGTTATTCCATGAAGTACATCTCTTGGAATGTTTGGGGGTTGACAGACCTCCACAGAAAATATTATGTCAGGGATTTCCATAAGCGGTTTTGTCACCTAGATGTTTTATGCCTCCAGGAAGTTAAGATTTCTAGTTTCATGCTTGATGCTTCTTGTAAATTTATTTGGCCTAAGAGCCTTGCTCTCTATTCTCAGCACGAGGCTAGTCGAGGTGGAGTTATTACTCTCCTCTCTCCTCATTGGCATTCTCTACTGGTTAGTAATGGTTCAGATCCCATGCAACGAGTGGTTTGGGCCACTTTCATTATTGAGAATCATTCCTTCGGCATATTTAATGTTTATGCTCCCAATGATGTTGTTGAAAGATCTCACCTTTGGCGGTGGCTTGCGGATTCTCTGCCACCTGCTACTTGGCTTGTTTGTGGGGACTTCAATATGGTGGAAATGGTGGCTAGCAAGGATGGTTTTCTACCATTTTGATGGATAGCTGGTGAGAGAGAAGCCTGGTACTACATGTGCAATAAATTAGGGATTTTTGATCCCAATGTGGGCCGTCGCCGTTCTTATGGGGTCTGGCACACTTGGTCTAATTATAGGGCTTCTTCTGACATAATTCATAAAAGGCTTGACCGTGCCATGATCTCGGCTTAATCTTTTTTTTCCTTCTCTGATAAGCAAGCCTTACATGTCCTTCCTGTTGTTGATGTGACCTTGTCAGACCACTATCCCATCCAATTTAATATTGTTTGGCAGACAGCTAAGGCTAGGCCTCCCACCACACAATTCTACTTCAATACTTCTGTCCTTCGGCATCCTGCCACTGTGGCCCACATTCACCAGGTTTGGAACTTGGAGCCTAGACCCACCTGCTTGACAGGTTGGATTAAATGGTGGAATGACACCCTCAGGCATATGGCTCACTTTTTACGCATCTATGGCCAACAATTGGCCAACTATCATCGTAGAGCTTATGATGCCAACACCAAAGCCTTGCGTATTGCAACCAAAGCCCTTGCTCAGGACCCCTTCAATAAAGAGTTTCAATTCAATCTTTCCAAGTTACGTCATCAGAAGCAGGTGGTCGACAACCATGCTGCCAAAGGAGCCCAGATCAAAGCTAGGTTGCACTGGTTAAAGGTTGGAGATAAAGTCTCTAAAGAGTTTTTTACTACCCTCCATCCTCGACATACCAGTATGGGCATAGCCAGAATCTGTGAAGGTTCTTCTCTTTTCACAGAGCTTCCTGATGTTTTGCAAGCCTTTGTTCACCATTATGAACAAGTCTTTTCTACTCAAGGCCGCTCCCTTTCCAGCAAGAAGGCTCTCAAGGATTGCATCATGGTGGTTCCTCAGTGTCTCTCCCCTACTCAGTGGGTTTTTTGTGACCAACTGCTGTCCCCGCAGGATCTTTGAGAAGCTGTGTTCGCCATGGCTAATGACAAAGCCCCTGGTTGTGATGCCTTTCCCTGTGAGTTCTACAAAACCCTATGGGATGCCATCAGCCTGGATCTTCACCAAGTTTACCTGGAGGCTTTTCATACCCAATCTCTTGGGGATATCATCAATTAGGGGAATATCAAGTTCATTCCCAAGTCTGGGGATCCTGAAGATATTTGCAACTGGTGGCCCATCACTTTGCTCAATGTCTCTTATAAGATCATTACGAAAGCTCTGGCTCTTAAGATCTGACACATGCTTCCGCAAATTATTCAGCCTGAACAAACAGGGTTTATTAAATCAATATTTATTCTTGACAACATCATTGTTGTTTGGGAAGGTATGGAGTGGGCTCGAAAGTCTAACTAGAAAGCCCTTTTTCTCAAAATTGATTTTGCTAAAGCTTATGATCGTATTGAATGGAATTTTATCCTTGCTATGCTTCACGCTATGGGTTTCGGCCCAAGATTTCTTCAATTTGTGCAGATTCTCTTCAATGATGCCTCCGCCTGCATTACCATCAATGGTGACAGTCTTCCAACTTTGGCCTTTTTCATTCCATTTGCCAGGGCTTCCCTCTGGCTCCTGCCTTTTATGTGTTAGCGGCCGAAGGGTTTGGATATTTTCTTGCTCATTCCATTTCTATGGGAACTGTTAGGGGAATCTCCTCGCTGAATTCTTCTCAACAGCTGGTCAATGGCCATTTCACCGATGATTCCTTCCTCACCTTGGCGGAGGATGAAGAGAATATCAAGGCAGCCTTGCAGTGTTTAGACACTTTCTTCTTGGCCTCTGGCTCTACCATTCAGTGGCACAAAACCCTCTGTTACAGATAGTTGGCTCTTCCTGAGCCTTCCTGGCTTTCACAGTTTGGTTGGACAAAAATTTGGCATGGGGAGATATTCCAGTTTCTGGGTATTCCCTTTGCTTTTCAAGGCAATCCTACTGATCTATGGAATGCAGTGCTTTCTAAGATTGAAAAAAAGCTTACTTACTGGATCACGAAGCCGCTTTCCCTTGCAGGAAAATTCCAGATCTATTCCAAAGTTCTAGCTGCTACGCATGTTTACTACTCTTCTTGTTGGGCCCCTTCCAAAGCCTCTTACAAACGGCTTGAGAAACTTCTCCGGGATTTTCTTTGGGCCTCTGGTATTGATCATCAGGGCTTTAACAGAGTCACCTGGGACTTTTGTTGCGTTCCTAAGTCCTCTGGCGGGCTTGGTTTAATTGATACCCAGAAGCAAGGACATGCTCTTTGTGCCAAGTGGATTTTTCTGCTTCGGCACTGCATTTCCTTAAGATTTCCTCCCCACAAGCCTGCCTGGAAGGGGATTGGCTTTCAAACCCTTCTGGTTATGAGGGAGCCTATTCAGATCCAGGGCACTTTTGTTGCCAAAAGTATTTGGAGAGCCTGGAAGTCCATCAAGCCTTGGCTTCGATGGACTGGAAATGGTTTTCATGATGGTCTTTCTTTCAACCAGCAGAACATTTGGTGGTCTCCTCTTTTTGCCTAGCAAGGGATTCCTCTTGACAGAATGCAAGGAGTTAGTGCTCTTTGGTTCCACAAGCATGGAATTCAGACCCCTAAAGATGTCTTTTCCAGAAGCACCATGAGTCTTCGATCCTGGGATGATCTTCGAGTTCAGTTTCGGCTCATCCGCCTAGATCGTTTGACTTTTGACTTGCTGGTTTCTACCATTCCGCCTCACCTCTTGCACAAATTGGGAATTCAGTCCGTCAGACCATGGTGGAAAGACTGGAAGTGGTATCCTGCCACTCCATTCACCAGTTACAAGCTGAAACTTGGGTATTCTTGGCTTATGCCTCATTTGCCCATGATTGATTCGCTCAATCATCGCTGGCATCTTTCCTGTTCATCGAAGAGTTGGGAGTGGAGATTTCGCATCATTTGGGATGTTGTTACTGAGCCTAAAATTGCTCAGGGCTTACCGTTGGGAGCTCAGCTCAGACATATGGGGGTTCCTAACCCCAAATGCCCTTTTTGTTGTCACTCGAAGACTCTCATGCATATTTTCTAGTTTTGTCATCGTGCTCAAAATTACTGGAATTGGATTCATGACTTTTTTGCTCCCTTTAGGCCAGAACCCTTTTCTTGGCACATGATTCTCCTTGGTGACTCTCCTAGAATGCCTTCCCAGTTCACATAGATTTGGCATTCCTTTCGGCTGGAAATTTTATTTACTTTTTGGAAAGATAGAAATGCTGTGCTTTTTTCTCACAGTTCTCGGGATATTCATGTTTCTCTTTTTGATAAAGCATGTATTTATAATAATGTCATGATGCAGATTCAGGTGCAAGCTAAAAAAGTGGCCTTAGAGGTTGCCTACTTACAGGAGTTGCTCCAGGACTGGGGCAATACCCCTTGCACTGTTGCCCGAGTGCCTCCTGATTCTCTCGCAGCTGATCGTACGCCGCCCAGGGGGCGACATCGTAGCTGGAGTTCCTTTGCCAGACACTCTAGAACCCTGCAATAATGGCATCGCTGCTCCCCCTCCCTGCCTCCTCAGAGGGATGTGGGTTCTAGGTGGCCTCCTGTGCTTGCTTCCACTGCTGTTGCTCAGCCTTCGGCCTCTGCTCCTGATAATCAGGGAAAATTCCCTCGCCTGGCGCTGGCTATCTCACCCAGGTGGGAGGAAGGAGAAGTTGAAAAAGAAGATCCTAAATATGGCTAGGCCATCCCTAATCAAGCTCCTACACCCACTATCTGGGGCAAATCAGATGATAGAGATCCTCCTCCTTCTACTACTGCTCTCGCAGCCTAAGAGGCTGGTTTTATATGTTTTTTGATGAATAGCTGTTTGTTTCTGGCCTAGGTGCCGTGTGAACTTGTGGGGTGAATTTTTTTCCCCTGGCCCTTTTTTTGTGAATTTTGTACTTTAATATTTATATTAATAGTAAAGGCCTCTATTCATCAAAAAAAAAAAAAAAGATCCAAATCGATGTTGAATGACCTATACAAACACACATTATATTCATACAATTTTAAAATAAAAATAGAAAATCAATGGGAACCTAGAGCATGCATACCAAACACTATTAAAATTGGTAAGTACATGGAAAAAAAATCCATTCACTTGATACATAATATAAAAAGTTTAAGGTTTACAATAAAATTGAGCTTGTAGATGATCAATGAGCGTCATCAATTCAAATCTTCTTTCCAAGCATATACTAAAATTCATAATTTTGAGATAGGTCATGCGATTTAGTTTAACACCTGCCAAATGAAATTATTTAAATTTTTCTAAAGCCTTTTCTAAAAGTTCACTTTTCTTATATCGTTCAATTATTCAATTCCATGGACATTCTTTTTTCTAGGAAGACTGTCATAGTTCATGTATCTGATCTATATTTTGACATCTATCATACATATTGGATAAGGAAAAGAAAAAATTACAAACTATAAAATGTTTTAAATGGAAGGAAAGGCTAACTTTTAAATATACGGTAGTTTAGTATACTTAGCTTGGATGTCACCCGTATTGGCTCAACTATTTATGTGATACTATATTACTAAAAAGTTAACCTATAAACACTATAAGAATATTTACTATAAAATTTAACCCATAGATTATATAAGGTTAAGAACATAACAAAAGAAAATACCAAAAAATACAAAAACTAAAACTCACAAAACACTCATAGTAAATTTTTTTAATTATTTTATTCTCATATTAGCTTTTCTATGAACCAAAAAAATAGAATCATAAAACTTATAACTGTCCAAATCCATATTGACTATCCAACAAGGATAGTCCATTTCCTAATACATTTTGAGCATACTTTTTATGCAAAATAAAAAGTTTATATTATTTTTATCTCATTTTAACTTTTCTATGAACCAAACAAAACAAACTCATAAAAATTACCACTTTCCAAAGCTATATCACCTCATCAACAAGGCTAGCCCATTTCCTAAAACATTTTGAGTGTATATTTTGTAATTTATGCAAAATAATTGGGGTTCATTCTGTAAAATTATTAGCAATAGGACTTTCCTTCCACTAGAATAAAGTTGAGATAAGTCCCCACAAAGTTTCAAACTAGGGATTACCTACTCTACAATCATATGCTCAATCACCAAGCTATAGGCCCAAAGATGTGAGAAAATCAAAATATATTTGTACAAAATTTTATCTTCATGTTATTGGGAAGAAACCTCTCTCTTTTCACTTTTATAGGCGCCATAAACTATTATAAATAGTATGAATCATGGATGTGGGTGAATATTATGTAATTCTATCCTAATGATTTTAAATCCTAATTAAAATATTTATTTTGTACATCATACAATTGTTTATGTTATCAAAATAGTTCATCTACCTTGTCTATCCTTCAAAAATTTGCATACATAACCCATCCCTTTTAGTTTGATGGATTTCAATATTTTGGTCCAAATCTCCCTATACATAGGCAATAAGAAAGAGTTGTAGACACTATTTTCAATGAAACACATTAGAATTATTTACGAGCATCACACAATATTCATCACATATCGCGACCCCAGAACATCACGTACAAAAAGTTTCAAAATTTGTCAGCGGAAAATGAGGGATTCTTTGTATTTACATAGAGGAAGATTTAAATGAGGGAAAGGGCCCTCTGCACCTTCAGCTAAGGTGAACAATTATTAATGAGGCAATTATTGTTTTCATGTAGACTAATACCTTCATGAATTATGGGAACTTACTTTGGTTGTGTTCGTGATATAATATTCATAGTATGATTCTTCTTAGCCAAATTTTTGTTTCATGCATTTAATACTTTTCTTTTAGTAACAGATGTATGACAAAAACCCTTCAATTCTTTTAGATAAGTATAGATCAACATATAGACATATTTTTCTTTCCAATGTGACATTCACACTTTATTTTGTGAGCCTTTTTTTCATATGTTTGATATTTTACTATTTGTGGTCATCAAAACTAATCCATTATGTTGCAAAAAAGATTTTTAAATCCTTTAAAGGAGAAGATCCATGGAAAGTTATGATTAGGCACAACATCCCTATTTTTTTCCAAGGATGGGTCTTTTCTAAAAATATCTCCCTCTTAGTGATCCAATTGTAGGAAAGTACAATGTTAAACTAGTTGGTTCAGTAGTTTTTAAGTCTATATGGAAGGCTTTAGATTTTGTTAGGAAGTTGATTACCAATAATGATTTTATTAATAATGATAATATAATTTATAAGGAAAGGTTCATTTGGTATAATTTTAAATATAAATATAGATCCTTAGCACAGATCTAGGGATGCTCTGCTAAAATTGGGCCTCTACGGGTATTTAGTTGTTGACAAATATTCTTAAATATGGCCACCTAGTTGTGTGTCAAGACTTGTGTAATAAGTTTGACATTCCTTAGATCCATTGGAGGAGTTATTAAAGGAAAAGAGAAACATGATCTTCCCTATCCCTTCCCAAGTCAATTTACTATGATGCAACCTCCTTTATATAGTATAAGTGGTATGATAGATCCTTTCTGTTTGCCACTAATTCTAAATTCTTGTACATATGTCAGGATAATTATGATGACATTTTCTCCTATTATAATAATTTATTGAATTTGACTCATAATTCCTCTTCCTAGAAGACCTCTTGTGGTAACCTATGTGGAAAACCTTGTGAGCCCTAAAATTAGAATTTTTTCTATGGCATCTGATGCTGCATATAGACTTCATCTTCAAAAGCCTAATGTTTAAACTAACATTTTCTCCTCTTGTAGAATGTATGAAACTATCAAACATGTATTATATTTTTGTATTTTTTATAGGGGTTTGGTGGTATTTTGGTATTTTATTTGACTCCACCATAAACATTAGTGATTTTGTTTTTGGCTCTATCCCTAGCTTAAGAAAGTGAAATATTTTTGGGTTTATTATATCCTTAGAAGTTCTTTAGATTTTTTGGAAATATAGAAATGAAAATGTTTTTAATGGAAGGAGTAGAGAAATTCTGAGGTCTCTAGGTAGACTCATATATTATGTTATTGATTTATAGGTAATTATGGCTTTAAGGTTCTCTCGGAAGCAATTTGAAAAGCTACGACAAGTTGGACCAACATGGGTCTTCACATGCGAAATCTCCCATGGATTTACATGGAAAATAAATAATGAGGAAAGGACCCCCTTTAATGTTTCTTTATAATTTTTTTCATGAACTAAGGAACCAAATAGATAGAGAAATATAGCTTAGGCCCCAACACTTTCTATAGCTCTTTCTTTTACTCATCCTTATTGAAAATGCAAACAAAATGGGGAAAAAATAAGATGGATATATAGTCCACTTGGATGGAAAACATGGTTCAAAGAATCCACTATTCCAAATAATATATATTAGCAGTGGAATAAAAGTTTTATTTTCTCTCCTTTTGATTTAGTTTAGTTTTATATAGATATAAATGTATAAAATCTCTATACTGTTTATTTTTAGCTAGTCTTATAAGATTGTATTGGCCTAAATTTGCACCCTTGTGTAAACAACCATTTAGCATCACCCTCACCTTAGTCTAATACTTAAAAATCCATGATCTCTTATTGTTCCCACTCATCATGCCATATCATCAGCCGCTTAAAAATCTCGGCCACGCTGCCTATCAGGCACAACACATGTTTGCATTGTGGAGACGTTTGCATCACGCACACTAATTCATGAATCTAAAAATGCCTAGAGTGATTTTGGAGAATCACAAACTTCCACCCTGTAGTTGTAATGTTTTAAT
>MU223104.1:3811411-3943269 GCA_018584345.1 Thuja plicata
TATGTCTATTCAACTATTTTTGTGGTGGGAACACAAAAGAATAGATCTAATTGAGGTAGTCTTCAAATAAAAACCCCAACACTTTTCTTTGTTTCTATGTGTCTAGGTTTTGTGGAGATACAAGTTTAGCATACCAACTTTGTCAACCTTTAAATGGGGTATTATCTATCTCTATCCGTCATTATCTTTATAGTTAATCTTATTCTCTTATCATATCTATTCCCTGATTAGTACAATTGTATGTTATTTTCTTAATCTCTATTTGGGTTTTAGTCTTCTATTTCCATCTTTGTACTCTATCTATACATGATGTGTGTGCACTATTCTAGCCTCTCATACCCATGTTGTTGTCTACACCTTGTACTGTTGTCTAGGGTAGCCAGCTTATGGAGTTTAGAATTTGTTCTTTTTGGTTATTCCTTATACTTGCAATAGTTTAAATGTTTTTATCTATTGGCCTATTTTAGTTATTCATATTCTATTTTCCTTTAGTTGTTTTTATTCATATCAAACACAACTATCTCCAAAAAAGCTTGTACTTAATCACCCTAGCTTTTCATACTAGTCAAAGTGATATGGCACAAGGCAAATTTCATCCCTTGAGAATTTAACCAGCCTCTAGGTTATTACATGTTTCCATCACCATATTTTCAATATTGTGACATGAACTAGAAACCTCTTTATCAAAATTTCATCCGAGTGACAAACCTATCATGAACATGGTGACTATCACTCTAATTTCTATATATGTGTAAGAATTTCCTAAAATGACTATCACATTGACCCCTTTGGATGAGACATACAAGAGCCTTCTCCTCTTAATATTTCAACATTAATCAATGGTGTTTCCATTAGGGGTTTCTTGGTTGACCCTACCTTTAGGGTTGATGTGATCGCGAAGGAGGTTCTCTTTGCCAATAGCCTAAATCACAGAAATATGATGAGTTTTTGGCCACCATTTGAATGCATGATGAGATGTATTTGTACCCTCTTGGATCCATCACTTTGACGGTCTAGGTAGGACCCAAAGTGGTCTTTTCAACATTCATGAAAATTCCTAAATCAAACCTCTTTATGGTCAAACCCTAGATATTGCTTGGTTGACCTCAATAGGAGTCATCCCATTAATCATCCATAAATGCTTGAAGCTCCTTCAAAAAGGTGCTATTCATATCATCTAGGATATGAGATATCATCCTTTAGTGTCTCATGCGGGCTTCTCTCTTAATCATATGTGGCCTACTTCGATAGGGCCCCTGTGCCATCAATAAGATGTAACAATCCTTGCATATATGAAATACAAAGCCAAGGAAATTAATATAATTTTTTTACAACACCTTCTCCCATGTAGCCCTCTAATGAGGGTCAACATGCTTTGTAATCTACACCTTCTTCCTTAAGGTGTAAAGGAAAGAAATTGCCTCATGGGAGAGCTCCTCCCCCACCTTAGGTCATGCAGCCTCAGGTGTCTTCTATTTCTATATCTTAGCTAATGTGAACAAAGGAAAGGAATCCATGATGCCGAAGCTCAAGGTTTATACACCCTTTCCTATCCTTATCATCGTAGACATACCTTGTCCTATTGTTTATTGAATAGGTCATAGGTCTCCATCTCTGTTGGCACTTGCTAATCATCCTCTAAGGGTATCCTCTATTCCTCTCATTTTCTATAGAGAAAACAAAGGAACGACACCCTTGACTAAACCAATTATTCCTATGTTAGCACCACTTCCTACTTGATTGGTAGGGCCATCTTCTTTACTAGTATTGATACAAATGAGTATCCCCATGGAGTAGGATGGTGTTGTGCCCTTCTAGGAATCCTATCCAGGTTCACATCTACACTGGAACAAAATCATGCACCAGTGCAAGCGTCATTGATGGGAGAGGTATTTATCTCATGAGTTCGTTGCAAGGGAGGAGAATTTATTTTGAGCCCATGTCTCCATTATAGTTATGACAACTCCTTGCCCTACAACCACCTTTGTCATGCTCCCCCTCTAACAAGAGATAAAATTAGGCCTCATGCAAATCTAGTCTAGGTGTTTATCTCTCCTTCATAGGAGCTGACTCTAATCACCATCCTCTAAGATATCCCACCATTCCTAGAGTGAGTAAACATGCTACATACTCAAGTGGTATCTAGTACAGTAATTTCCAAGAAGCCTACACCTACTTCATCTCAAGACCGCCATTCTAGCTTCTTTGATGTATTGAGGGTTTCTACAATTGATTAGAGGACTTCACCTTTAATTTTTAAAATAATGTTTGATTAGAGGTCTATCCTAGATTTTTGGCATCATAAATCTACTCTGATAGATCCTTTGTCTATTTCAGTCCTCACAGTGGAGCAAGATTCTACTTTGCTTGAGTTCCTCTCTACCCCATTTGTAGTGGTTGGTAAGGAGTCTTTTTCATCTATAGCTCCTCATGGATCTAAAACAAGCTATGAGGCTTGTATGTTCAATTTCCTATAGGATGTTTTAGCTTTGACGATGATCTTTAGACAATCTTGCTCACTTTCCACAGTTGAGGTGTTGGATGATAATGTTGAGGTAACTTTGTTATTGGCTCTTACAACAAGTAGGGAACCTGGGGCTACCATCGTAGTTCTACTATTGTAATCTTGAACTCCCTCACCATATGATCAAGGTTAGGAGAACGATGATATGTTGATGAACGACCTATGAGGGCAATACTTACTTCTACATATTTAGATTAAAGCATGTTTATTTGTGTTCTATAGTACTTGTCTTTTGGTGTTGTTCCCTTCTAGAGGACCCTTGTACTCTATTGCTCCCTAGAAATGTGAGGTTTTATATTTTTACCTTCTTCTATTTGTTATCTAGTTCTTTTATTCGTCATATCTTTAGTTTTCAATATTTGGGAAGATGCAAAGTGTTGGGGGCATTTAGACACTTCTTCCATGTTGACCCAATTTTTTCATTTGTCTTCATGTGTCATTATTTAGATCTGATGCATGATTGGAACTAATGAAATATCCTTTAAGAGTACATATATGTTTCATTCTTCTAGGTTGTGACGACAATCCATCAAATCTCCCTTGTCCTTGTCAAGATGTTATACAAATCATGTATCACTTGTTAGGAAGTGACCTTCAATGTGCTAATATCTCATTTTTTGACATACCAGAATGTCTCTTCTCCCCTTGGAGTGGATTATGCCCTCCTATGAGTAGAGTAGTCCATCCCAAGGGCATTGTGTTATCTATGTGTCTGATTTGGCTTTTATCTAATTATCATGATGTCTCAACACCATAGGTTTTCTTTGAAATTTTTTGAAATTTTGATCTTCTTGTCTACCTTTGTAGGGGCCAAACCACTATCTTAGTGTCTTGATCTTTCCCTGTCACACACCTATCTATCTTAATGCTAAGTGTATCGACATAATCTTAAGCTGCCCTATTACATGCCTATCTAGTATTCACTACGCATGTTGATGCACCATCTAAAGCTCCCTATCACATGTATATCTACCACTTTCTATGAATGTTGGAGCACTATGAAAATATTCCTATCATATGGCTATCTAACAAAACACAACTTTCTACCTATATCGACATACCACCAATGATCTTGGGTCTATAGATTATCTACACCATCTAGTACACTTGACTTCAACTCGTTGTTGGATGTTGCTCAAAAAAATTTTAGGGATTTCTAGGTGGGAGCACCCCTCTATAACAAAATCCCCATAGGTAAGTTAGGTAAGTTTCTCCTACTTTATCTCACATCTCTGTTTGTAATGCAATATGCTCACTAAAGTGGGGGAGAAATGTAATGGCCTAAATTTGCACCCTTGTGTAAATAACCATTTAGCATCACCATCACCTTAGTCTATGACTAGAAAATCTGTGATATTTTCATGTGCCCACTCATCATGACAACTTATCACCCACTTCAAAATCTTTGCCACACACCCTGTCAAGAAGAGGATGCATGTGCATCACAGAGAAGTCAGTATAGTGCTCACTTGTTTGCAAATATATAGAAGTGCAGAGTGTTGTTGGAGTGTTACAAACTACAACCTTGTAGTTGTAATGCCCAAATATTTTGCCCACCAATGTGAATTTGATCTTGCATGCATATATGCCAATCTTTTTCCTTCATTTAATCTTCTTGGTCATTTGGGAGAAAATTACTCACACTTTTAAAGATCTATTTTGTTCATTCATGCTATCTAAAAGCTTCCTATACATTGTTTGGACAAGATCTTAGTCTTGAAAGTTCATATCTATGGTTACATATCCATCTATCATTTCGTAGTGTTGAGGGGAGTTCATTCTCTTCACTTATTTTGTGTGTTTTGAGCACATTGTATGATCTTTATCACTTTTGTCATATTATTTTACTACATATCATTTATCTCTAGTTATCTATAACCATTTCTTAGGTGTATTCAACTGTTATGGAGGTGGAAACACTGAAGGAGGGGTCTGCCTGAGGCATGTGTCTAAATAGCCACCAAACTTTGTCATCATTCAAATAAGGTATTATCTATCTATATCCCTCATTATCTTTATAGTTAAGTTTATTACATTCTCGTATATACTCCCTCATTAGTCAACACAGATTATTTTATTGTTCTCTATTTGATTTTTCATCTTCTATCTCTATCTTTGTACTTTATCTGTATGGCATGTGTGCACATTGCACTTGTGTCTCATACCTGCATTTTTGTCTATGATTCTCGCTGGTGTCCATGGTAGTAAGATTAGAGAGTTCAAAATTTGTTCTCAGTAGTTAGTCCTTCTACTTGCAATAGTTTAAATACTTTTAATTGATGATCTATTTTAGTTATTCCTATTCTACCTTGCTTTAGTTATTTTCATTCATATCAAACACTTAATCTCAAACACAGTTATCTCCAACAAACCTAGTACTTGATCCCACTAGCTTTGTGTGCAAGTTGAAGTGAGGTGACATAAGAGAAAGTTCATCCCTTGAGACATTAACCAATCTTTAGGTCAGTGCATTTTTCCTTCCCTACAATAATCTCATAGATCTAGCTATAACTCAATAAACTGATTTAGTGATCTATTTCTATCCATGACTTCCATATTTTGTGTTCTTATCTAAACTTCCAAAGCACAATTATAATTTTTTTACATAAAATTCCAAGGAAAGATATGATGCTCTAAGTTAAACCTCATGTAAAAATTTCACACTTTAGAAAAAATTTCTTCCAAAAATTGTAGAAAGATACAAACTAGATTGATAGTTTGAAAGTGTAAAGAAACAATAGTAAAAGGATATCCTAAATTCGAGTTCTCTTTGTTGAATAGAAAGCTTAACCTTAGTACCTTGAAATAGAAGAAATATAAATCTATTTATATAGACTAAGACAAAAATGGTCATGAGATTTATAAAACTCAAGATGTAACAAGTGAATCATGGGTTAATGCTAAAGCAAGGTTTTACACTCAGCGTTATAAAGAAAGGAAAGTTTTGAAGTGTCTATTTATAGGGTTCCTTGCAACCCAAACCAAATTATATAACTAAATAATAACCTATCTTGGATTATGTCAGTTTGAAAAGTGAAATGACAATTTTAATAGGTATTAAAAGTAATTTAAATATTGTCAATGTCAAACATTGTTATTTATCTTTGTTATTGGTAGCTTCTAATTGTCCACATTAAGGTAACTATTGCAATTTTATAATTTTTCATTGATTAGTTCGTGAGATTGCATAATATTTGTATGATTTTACTTCATGTAATGATAATATTTATTTGTTCAATTTTGTATAATATGTAAATTTACTTAATAAAATAAATATGTATCATTTCTTGATATGATTAAACTTTCTTAAGTATTGATATTGTTTATATGATTTTATTCTTATTAATTACTATATTGTATGGTTAGAAAGGAATGGTTGTAAATAAAATTGATTAGAAACAATATTTTCAGTGTTTCTAATCAATTTAATTTACAACAATTCCTTTATAATCATGATAGAAATTGATTCCACATATGAAAGTTGACATTAGTATACAAATTTCACCAATATTGTAATATAAATTAATAATGTTAAATTTTATCTAGTTAAAATTTATGATAATGAATTATAAGTAAATTTTCTTTTAAAATATTTGATTTATTAATTAAAAGAAAAATATAACATATATTATACAAGTTTAAAAATCTAAATATAAAAGTTTTATTTTCTAATATTTAAAAATGAAAGGGTGTGCTACCCTAAACCTCCATAAAAGAAAATATGTAAAAAATATACTAATCACAAATATTCAATTAATATGGAAAATTATGCGGGGTACAAGCAATGAACAAACACAAAAGCAAGCAAATTTTGGTAACAACAAACAAGAAATAAGTTAAGGGCCCACCCAGATTCGAACCAGGTACCGCCTGATCTGCAGTCAGATGCTCTACCACTATATTTCTCTGATATATTTTTTAGAATCTATAAAAAGAGTTCTAAACTGGAAGAAGGAAAGATGCGGGCGAAGGTTGAGTAATTTCAGCTTACTGATTTAAAAGCCTAATTAACAAATCCATTTTGTATATCCTGCAATCTATTCTTCAAAATTTTGCATACATACTTCATCCCTTTTGTCTTGATGGATGTCCATACGCTGGTCCAAAGCTCTCTACACAGCTGACCAGAAAGAGCTGTAGCGACTATTTTCCATGAGCCTCAACCAAACGCTTTACTGTAATCACCAAAATTTCTGTAGCGCAGAATGTTTTTGACAACGTTATACGCGGGAAACAGTTTTAAACCACACGGGAACAATTTGACTATTAACATCGAACAACCAAACGGAATGAAAAGGGTGACAGAAATAGTAGACCCCACATCAGTCAACATAAGTAGTCAAGGTTAGAGTGTGCTCGTTCAAATTAATTTACAATTCGAGTACTGGTTCAAATTAATTTTAAAGAATTGTGAGCATTAAAACAATTGTCCAGCACTCAATGCCAGTTGGTTTAGTTCAGCCCATTTATGATTTATATCCTTGAACCTCAACTATATATAATTACATCAAAAAATTTAATTTAATTTAATTTATTATTTTAAAATAAAGTGAACAAGGTCATTAAATGAACCTTATTGAAATGAATTAAAGTAGAAGAGAACAGAGAAGAAGAGCTAACAAGAAGATACAAACTTGCTCAAAAGAAAAAAACCTTGAGCAGAGAAGTAAACCAAGGAGACGTTACAAGAAGCAACCCCAATAAAATAATGAATTCAACAATCTTGAAGCTAAGCAGGGACATTAGGGCAACATCAAACATAAAGTACACAAAATTCCAACCAAAATTGATATCCTGAGAAGAAAATCTTGAGTGAAGAGCTATCTATCAAGAAAGTAGCACCAAAACCAAGATATGGCATATAATGAGCAATAAAGACCAAAAAAATGCTCAACATACCTTCGATTTAGGAGTGCCACAAAATAAGCTCTTTTGAAGAGAGAAAGAGTTCTAATATGTGCTAGAATTCGTATAAAGTTTTACAACAAAACTCACCATAATAAGATCCAAAGCAACAAGATCCAGAAAAAAAATTCCACCTCAATAGCACAAGGATTGAAACTAGTTGCAAAGTCCACCTCGAAAGGACTTGCAATATGTGCACTCTTTGTAAAAATCATCTTCATAGGATTATAAAAAGAAGAAGAAATCGAAGAAATAAGGGAACAAAAAATAGAAACCTAATTAAGAGATATAGGTCCAAAGACTTGCAATACGTGCACTCTTTGTAAAGAGATCTCTCATTGGGAAAAAAAGATACTACCTACAGATCTTCTACTTGAAACTAGAAACTAGCATCTTCCTACTTCCATTAGCGTCTTCTTCCTCTTCATCATCTTGTCCTAGGGTTTCATAGACTCCCACTTCTGCCATCATTCAACAATACTAGCAATAGTGGACAAAGGCGCCCAAATGTAAAACTCATGATCACCTTGACCACCACTAAACCAAAGATAAAGAGAAGCAAAATGTTGTTTAATCTTAGCACTTTAAATATCAAAGCACCACCTAAGACAAAATGCATGCTAAGACTCCAAAAAAAAACTCAAAACATAGACTGAATAGATAGAAACACTATAAAGATTAGTGAGAAGGCGCAGATTAGGGTGAAACGCTTACCAGTGTTGCACAAGAAGGCATAGATAAACCATGGGAACTTCAAATTTAATTTAACATTACAACGGTAGTAATACTACATTAAAAAAAAAGTCAACGCATTAATATATTGAGTTCCCATTGGTAGTGAGTTTAGTGAGAGCCCCTATATATTAAGAATCCTCATTATCTCTTATCTAAAATATATGAGAATCTTAAGCTAATAAGTCTCTATATAGGGTGTTGGAGAATAGAGAAGTCCAGAAACCACTCTTAGCATTCCCTAAGCTTTTAGCATCAAGTTTTATATGTTAGAGTAATAAGATATTTCACTTATTAGTTAAATCATTTTGATTTAATTATTAAGTCACTTATTATCTCTAGTTTACTTAAGCTAAACTTTAGGAATGTGATAATCAATTCTTTTATTAATTATTATCATGCAACCTACATTTTTCTCTTTTAGGGTTTTGATCACCTTTATAATATTTGATCTCTTTGTTATTATTAATTATTGAGGATTCTATTGCATTGACATGTTCCTCTCCATAGTTTGCACAATATGTTTCCTCTTTCATGGATCTGTTATTTTTGGCCTCAATAGATTTTTCTTCTCTTTTTCTATGACAGGTTTGAATGCATGTGATTTTTGTGAATTGTAGGGTTGATTTTTCGTCAACTTTGATATGCTATCAGAGCCTTGCTGTTGCGACTCATTTTTAATTTTTTGAAGAATATTTGGAGATTTGAGGGTTTCAAGTTTACAAAGGTTTTCTATGTGGATCTGGGGGAGCTATTTTTTAGAGCACTTTGGGCACAAGCCGACCTTATGGTTGCATCTATAAGGCCCAAAAACCCTTATTTCTGTATAAGGCACATCCAATTTGGACACAATTGCATTCTGAGGTAAATTTGTTTTTGCATATAAGGACCTATTTTTTGCACACATACCAAGGTGGAGAAAATAATTAAAAGAAAAAAAATAAAAAAATATTTTTTTCTTGGTACCTTCATCAATTTTAGCAATCCCGCCATATTTAGCGGCATAACCATATTTAGTTGAGATCACTTGGAGTTCTTGTTTTGGAGCCCTGTTTGGTTTTTTGCTCATATCTTAAGCAAAGGGAGGCATTTTTGGGAAAACAAGATATTGTCAAAAATCTGGTTTCAAGCTCGAGCTTCTTTAGCAAGTTTGGTTTCTTGATTTTTCCGTTTTGCAGGGTTTTTTGGAAGTCAAAGTGGGGACTTATTTTCTACACTCCCGGGCCTCCAAAATGTGCATACAAACTCCATTTTTTTCTCCTGAATAAGTGTTGGAAAGTTCTTGATGAGCTCTCTTCAGTTCTAAGGTTACCTTTTTGATAAATTTTATTAGGTATTTTCCATTTCAATCTGAAGCATTTATTGCCCTTTATCTTCTTCTAGCTTTTTAGGTTGTATTAGGGTTTGATGTTTTTCTCTGTGGGAGGTGTTTTCTTGTTTCCTGTCATTTATCTCAGAAAAACCAGAACATTCAAAAACACAAAACACAAACCCTTCTAAATCTTTTGTCTAGTTCTGAAAGATAACTAATAATTAAACAGTCATAGTAGTACAACATGGTTGATTCAACATCAATTGAGCTTCTCACTCCACATAATTTCCATTTGTGCTAATCGTGTATGACTTAGCTTCTTAGGTCACGAGGGTTATGGTCTTGTTTGGACACCATTCAGACAGTTTTGACTCATCCTTATGAGATCATGCAACAAAAGAACAAGATGGATGACGCCATGGGTACAATTTCTCTACATGTTGCAAAAAATTTACTCTTTCATCTTGATACTTGTGATACTCATCTTGATATGTGGTAGAAGTTTCACACTCTCTTTGACACAATCAATGAGTTTAGGGCACTTCATATTGAGGTAGAATTGACAGCTTTGGGTCCTGAGTCATTTCCTACTATTCATGATTTCTTGATGAAATTCAAATCTATCAGGTCTATCTTACAAGGTTGTGGAAAGAATAAGACAAATATAGAGTGCATTTACTTGATTCTTTCTAAGATTCATGGTCCCCTTTAGATAATTTATTCTACCTTCCATTCTAATGTGGATGCTTTGGGTCCACGATTTACCATGTCTACATTTGACATTTTCTATGATCATTTGAATCGTGAGCAGGAAAATCTATCTCAGCTTGATTCTCTCACATGATCAAAGAACCAAGCATTGGTTTCCCAAACATCTAAAGGGAAGTAGGAGCAGAAACATAAGTCATAGAACACCGAGTCTAGGAAGGATTCTAGTTCTAAGCACTCCCTTGTCCCACCTTCTCCTAAGGGGGTAAAATCAAAGAAAAAAAGATCTATGTGTACTTATTGTAAAAATGCAAATCATGATGAGTCTCATTACTATGAGAAGAAGATAGATGAATATGATTTTTTTTAAAATTTGATAGTTCTACTTAGGAAGAGAAACATTGATTCTTCTTCTTCTTCTTCACCATCATTCCAAATAGATGGACATGAAAAAGGAAAGGTTTATGCATTGTGTGCAACCGCTGGTCTCGGTGCTTCACACCATATGGAAAATTCTCATGATTTATTCTCTTCTTTTGAGGCTTCTCCTACCCCACACATTTTGATTGGGAATAACATTGTTATGGCTTTATGTGGGAAAGGTTCTATAGACATTGATGATGGTGCATTGAATGATGTATTGTGTGTTCCATATTTATCCTCTAACCTTCTCTATATTTATCAAATTACTCACAGTAGGACAGGGAAGAGAGTTGAGTTCACATGAGATTTAGTGCACATTAGAGACAGTAAGACGGGTAATATTGTTGCAATAGGTAATGTTAAGCATTCTTCCCTCTTGTACTCTTTCTCTCATTTTGGTCCACTATATCCACTATCTGAGAGTAGCTCTCTTTTTTCACAAGAGCCTTTTCAGGTGATGTCAGGTCACTGTAACTTATCTGTTACTCCTAAGACTAGCATTGCGACTTCTACACCTCCACCTCCTATTCAGTGTACATATGTTCAATGAGATTCCTCTTTAGGATTGTCTAGCATTATCATTCCATGCATCGAGCCACCTACTACAGTTGTTGAGGACATATTAGAGGATAATCATCTCCTCTCAGATGATATATTCAACACATCTATTATCCTACCTTTATTGGAGGTTCCATTACATGATTCTCATGCATTCTTATTTGAGCATCAGCTAGGCCTTCTAATTTCATCCCACATTCAGTGGTTTCCTCTTCTTTGTCCATTTCTTTTGTTTCTTCTTCATTGGAACCACATTGGTATGATCATCGACATAGTGGTCTATCATTTGGAAAGGGGGCGGCTTTGGAGTCTCAATCCTCTCTCATGGGGGGGGGGGTTGGTTGTACCTATGGTTTTGAGAGAGTCTCTTGACACATTGAATTTTTGCATGTTTTTTCCATCTCTTTTTGGAGTGGAGTTTTTCCCTTGTGGTTTTCTCTATTTCTACACTTTACAAAGTTTTGGTTGTGAATGGGTACCTGATCAGGCCTTGTTGCTGGGACCCAAATTTCCTTGTTTTTGTAGTTGTTTCTAGGTTTTAGCTCTTCCCTAAGTTTATCTTAAGGGGGGGTGTTAGAGTAATAAGATATTTCACTTATTAATTAAATCATTTTGATTTAATTATTAAGTCACTTATTATCTCTAGTTTACTTAAACTAAACTTTAGGCATATAATAATTAATTATTTTATTAATTATTATCATGCAACTTAGGTTTCTTCCTTTTAGGGTTTTTATCACATTTATAAGGTTTTATCTCACTATATTTTATTATTTTCTCTTTGAATGAATATTTTATCTTTCAAATCATTCTTTATTATGTCTCCATTCTTTGCTTTTGTGAAAGGTTTTTGCTACAATGGATCTTGGTGATTGAATTATATGAATTCTAATATTATTAGGTTAGTATTTAAAATATACCAAGTTTGAGTAGCTTTTATTTACCAAAATATTAAAATTTCTCTTTTTTTCATTCTGTTTGCCTTTGCTTGCTCGAGCTATTTTACATTGTGAAGCTCATCCAATGAACATGATCAAATATGCACCCCTCTTCTTACACTTTAGTGAGGCCACAAATATTCATCAAAAATAACGAGTAAGCTATAGGCATTTGGCAACAGATGAAATGTTTGAGGCTCTAACATCCAATGGGAGAAATTGTGTCGCCTATGAATCAAACAAATATGATGTTAGTGGAAGAGCACCTACTATAACCCATGTATAAGGCCATAATCTAAGAGTTGGACATCAAAAATATTTATATTGGGAAGAATTCATTCTATTTAAATTGTTGTATTTTTTTTAAATTAGTCATTTTATCATAGGATACATGCATTATTAAACTACATGCGAATATGAGAGAATGTTTGGATATATTCAAATTCAAATTTATGCATATATTAATTCAACGGAACACATATATCTTACAAACAATAGTTTTTAATTAGGAAGGTTAATTTTTATGTTCTCTTCCCTTGTCTTGGTTGTTTCTAGACATTAAATGAGGAAAAACCAACTGTGAAAGAAGAAGAACCAGAGAAGTGGTGAGAATATTGAAAGAAGATGGAAAGATTTTGTGATAAACTAAAATGTAAATTATTTGAGAATTAAATATGAAGAATGTGAATTATTAAGAAGTGAAAGTTTAGCATAAATAATGAATTATTGAAGTAGGGAAATTATCTACTTGTCATCATTTATGGCGATGTGGAATAAGGATATAAAATTTATTTACAAGCTTCTTTTTTGGTCATTTTTTTCTTCTTTTCTCTATATGTTGGTATTCACATGGTTGAGTGTAAACAATTTGAGAGAGCTATAGAGATTGGTGGTGAAAATAGGTGTTGCAAATTTTTTTTTGTTTTTTCAGTTGGTATGGCTCAATATACCATGTTCCTTTTTATTCCCTACGTGGCATGTGGGAGGATGTGAGGAGCTGTTGGCCATGTGGTGGTTATCATGATTACTTGAGTAGGTATATTATTCAAGTGAAAGGATTTTTTTTTTCTTGTATTTGTGATTTCTAAGAGTGTATTTACAATGTATGATGTCAACTAAGAAAATATTAGAATTTATAATATATTTTATAATATTTATTCTCACTATTGTTAGTAGTACATTTATAAGGGTTGATGAGTTCTACAAGAAACAATGAATTTGGATTGGAAATTTAATTATTTAATAGTGTTTTCCCACATGTGGACACTTACAATGAGATACTTTAAGAAATAAGATCTATAAATGAGTGACCATTGGATTCTCCCATTGGGTTTTTGGAATAAGCAATATGTTTCTCTTGTTAAGTTTTCATTGTATTTAATGTAATGTTTATTTTCTATATTTGGGCACCCAAGTTGGAGAGAAAGCGTTGTTTCCAAAATCTATCTCTTTGAAACTTTTTCTATAGGAAATCAAAGGGTTTGGAGTGTTTAAAATAAATTTTCTTATTTGAATGCCTTGTTTAATTTTTTTGAAGCTCTTGTCATTCTTTATAAACAACTATTGAGATGTAGAAAATAACAAAGCAAAGTTGAACCTAGAGTTACTTTGTAGAAAAAAAGATAGGTGGGAGGCATAAGGAGATTTTTCACCAGTGCACAAGTGCTTCCATGATTTTAAAATTTAAGTAAATGTGATTTTTATTCCAATCATGAAAACAATAGATCAAAATCATTCACATCAAACATTTATTAAGGGAGATAGTAACTTGTTCTCACTTCAAACCAATTGAGGTGTACAAGCGTTGGACACAAAATTATTTGGAATGATGGTCTCCACTTTTTTATTATTAATAGAAATGAATTAATTTGATGTAATAATGAATAGGAAAAAGGCATGGAATTGAATAGTAATAAGAATAAAAAGTGATCTATATGTCTCACAAAATAGAAATTAACACAAATCTATAAAGGAGAGTTAGAGATAAACCTATCACTAAAACTTAGGCTCAAAATAATACTATGTTAGTGAAATTGTCCTAGTATGTCCAAATATGATACCACCTATAGATCCAAAACCAAAATGTCACTGTGATGCTTCTTTTGAAAAATATTTTAACTAATTCACTAACCATAGACTATGACAATATTTGAAAGCATCGTAGTCACCTTTTCTAGATCTAAATCTTCTTGCCTTAATCCATCTTCTTAATATGTACAACACTTCATTCATAGATCAGACAATCTGCATACAAGAGGGATGAAAATGAAATTTCTATTGTATAGGGGATTTTTTTGATTAATCTCTAGGAGGATTCAACCTTACCTACAATAATGATGATTAGGAAATAAGCTTCATTTGAAGTAAAATGATAAATATCAAAATATTATACCAAAAAGTTTGATGATGTTGATGAATGTCAATGCTCTTTGAACAATATCTTAGAGTGAATTGATGCAACAAGATGAGACCTAAATAAATATCAAATATGGGAGCTCCTTCACATAATGAATATAGTAATTGGTTACTCCTTAATGCTTAGGTGTAAAAAATTTTGCTAGTAATTATTTCTCTAGAAGACATGTCGCTATAAAATGATGAGAAAGCATAGAAACCAATGAGGAGAGGATGCCCTTATTGAGGGTTTCAAATGTTTTCCTTAAATTAGGTCAAACCCTAATAGTTATATTCATATATCTATTAGTAATAACCTAGAGGGGGGGGAGGTGAATCAAAGGCCTCAAACATTAATCCTTAAATCAACCCTTAAAACTTATTACCACAAATTATGCCTCTAGTTATCTTCTGTCCTACAAGATGAGTGCCTTGAAATAATTATAACAATTTACTACTTGTCAGATTGCTTTGTTAAACCTTATTTTGTATGTTTACCGATAAGCAGTCATTCATTTACCGAAACAGAGTAAATAAATAGAGTATACAGATCGATCCAGAATTGCATATGTGAAATGTAAAACTAAAAAGAAATGAAACCTAAACACATGACAAGTGGATTTTTAACGTGGAAACCCTATTAAGGGAATAACCACTGGGACCGGTACCCCAAATTTTCACTCTTTTGAAGTGAGCCCTATTAAGAGCCAACCCTATTAAAGGTTACAAACACAATGTTAGGTGTGAACTTGTTAGAGGATTTATAAAGATAGTGTGTCACTTAGTATCTGGCATCTAATGCTACCATCCTTGATCAAACATTCACTTTGCCTATCAATAGGTATCCGGCATATCCAATGCTAGTTTGTATGACCAAACTTTTTGATACTCCTTGGGATATATCTCAATTATAGAAGATTGTTAAGTCCTACTCGGTTAAGAGACTTGATGCTTCAATGGTTAAACTAAAACATTAAAGTGATCTATTCACACATACAACTTAATTGCAGATTTTTAGATCTATTGTAAGTGAATTAGCTCTCTGATAAATATAATCAATTCTATACCTTTGCACCACACTGTTCTTCTCTATGATACAATCTCATTGTTCATCAGTGTCTATAGAATCTAGCTCTTTCCTCAGCTTGTTTATCATAACTGAATGAAGACTTTCTTCTCCTTCAGATTTTCTTTAGCATCTTTCCTCTTCTCTCTTTTTCACCCCACCATTCATAATTATTTGGGTTTGTCTCTTTATAGACATGATTTTACCTTTTCTTGGATTTCTTGATTCTTGGCATGTTACACAATTCTTGCCAATAGATTTAAAGAAAATCTCCAGTCTTATCTCGTAGAGATCTTCTTGCCAATTGGACAAAGAAGCTTTAAATCAATTACTTATCTCTGGCTTTATCTAGATGATTAAAATAATGATAAGTACCTGTTAACTCTCTATATAGCTCTTGACAGCTAAGAATTTTGTCATTTCTAAACTCTCTATTCTGTCAGTCAACACTTTAGTTAGTCATTGGTGATAACTGGCTGTTCGGTCGGTATGACTTCAGTTGTCTTCGGGAACTCCATCCGTCGGGAAACACTGTAATTCTGTTCATCTGGTTACACTATTCTTTTCTTGTCAGGCAACACTGTAACTTTGCTCATAGGTAATGCTGTAAATTTTCTCGTCAGGTAACACTGTGACTTTTCTCTTTTACTCTAACTGCTGGTGTGCACTCCATCGGTGTATATAGTCACTTTGTGAATACTTGACTTATATGCATTACTGATAGCATAGCCTTTGATTCATTGGTTCTTTGAAGTCTTTGGTAGTATTTCCATGACCATGTAGACTATATGAAGTTGACATCAATGACAATACAATACATTAACTAATTTAATCCCTTGCATGATCACCAACTTAACATCTTCAAACATTCAATAAGTTACATGTCATCAATCTCTCCCTTTGGAATTGATGACAACATACTACATTATCATACTATACTATTACTAATACAATATGAAATATACAGGTTCATCAAGATTTCCTAATGTAACTATTACAAATGTTTGGCTTGCAGTAAGCTCAAATAGCTTAGATTTTATTCTTGCAGCTTTCTCTAATGTGATGTGTTCTCTCCCTTTGAGTGTTCTATTCTTTTGATGTTTCTTGTTAACGATTCTCCCCCTTTGTATGTACTCTTCCTTTCTGATTACTTCTCTCCGTTTGGATGCTGTGATGGATATGATCTCTCTCTAATAATGGATATAATATTTCCCTTTATCTATATGATCTCTTTCTGATAATGGATACAATCTCTCCCTTTATCTGTATGACAATGAGATATTTCTCTCCCTTTGACATCAATGTCAAACAGATCCCTTTTATCCATAATATATTACTTGAATTTCCCAATCCATCGGTAATAACTCTGGTGCTCAGAGTAGATAAAGACCTTGTACATAGATTTGTCTTTGAAGTCAATCTATATGCTTGCATCAACATGAATGATATTCTGATAATATGCAGGCCGATACACCCTTCTAGTCATCTTAATGACTAGTAGACAAGGGTCTGACCCCTAGTCTCTTTCTCAAGTACTCAAATTCATCCTTGGGCAGTGACTTGGTGAAGATATTGGCTAGTTGTTCCTTCATTTGTACATACTCAAGTATCACCTCCTTTTCTTGAAATCGTTCTCTCAAATAATGATACTTGATGGAAATATGGTTTGTTTAAGCATGCATGACTGGATTCTTGGAAATGTTTATTGCACTGGTATTATCACAATAGATAATGACTGGTTCAAGAATTTGCATATGCATACCTTCCAGTAACTATCTGATCCATGCAATATTTGATCAATTTGCAGTAGTAGCAACATACTTTGCTTCTGCAATAGACCAAGAGATGCATCCTTGCTTCTTGCTGATCGATGTGACAATTTTGTCACCCATAAAGAATGCTCCTCCAGTAGTGCTCTTCCGGTCATCAATATTTCCAGCCCAATTAGCATCGATAAAGACCTTAAGTTCAAATTTGCCTTGTCTTTTGTACCATAAGCCATATTCCTCAGTATTCTTTAGATATCTTAGGATTTTCACAACAGTCATATGTGATTCCCTGGGATTAGCAAAAAATCTTGCAACAATTCCTACTGCATGTGCAATATCTGGTCCAGTATGTACAACATACATGAGTTTTCCAATCATTGATCTATAAAAAGTCTAATTTACCTCTGATGACTTGTCCTCCTTTGTCATCTTACATCTAGTTGCCATCGGTGTTCCAACTAGTTTGGATTCTTCCATCTTAAATATTTTTAGTACTTCTTTTATGTACTTGGATTGTGTAATGAAAATACCTTCATCTTGTTGCATGATCTGTAGACCAAGAAAGAACTTGATCTCTCCAAACATAGACATCTCAAATATTTTTCTCATTTCATTATCAAATGATTTGCATAGCATATCATTGCCTCCAAATATGATGTCATCAACAAATATTTCAGCAATCAAAATATTAGCATCAATATCTTCCTTTAAATAAAGATTATTATTTTCACTAGTCCTTACAAATCCAATACTTATGAGATAGGAATGAAGTCTTTCATACCAAGCTCTAGGTGCTTGTTTCAATCCATACAAGGCTTTGTGAAGTCTACATACCATTTTTCTCTTATCTGGATCAACAAACACTTCTGGTTGCTCAATGTATACCTCTTCCTCAAGTATTCCATTTAGGAATGCAGACTTGACATCCATTTGGTATACCTTGAAACCTTTATATGCAGCATAAGAAAGTAATATTCTCACTCTTTCTAGCATAGAAATGGGTGCAAAGGTCTCTCCATAGTCAATTCCTTCTTCTTGTGCATACCCCTTTCATACTAGTCTTGCTTTATTTCTGGTGACTTCTCCATTCTCATTATGTTTATTCCTGAATATCCATTTTGTACCCATGACATTCTTGTCATCTAGTCTCGGTACAAGTGTCCATGTCTTTTTTTTCTCTATCTGCTCAATCTCTTCATTCATAACACTTATCCATTCATCATTATCAAGTGCAACATTGAGAAATTTGGCCTCAAAATCACAAATAAGACATCTTGTGTTTAGAGACTTACTTCTGGTCCTCATACCAGCCTACTTGTCTCCTATGATTTGGTTCTATGGATTGTTCCTTCTGACATATCTTGCAAGCACAGGTTCAACACTTTGTCTATCATCTTGATCATCATTTTGGCCTTCATTCTATTCTCCATCATTTAGTACATCATCTTAAGCTATATCCTGATCGTCAGTATTTGCAGCCTGATTCTCAGGTGAAATGATCTGTTGCTCGAGAGCTCTACATTGTTGGTCGGGAAGAGTGTCAAGTTCATCATTGTAAAAAAATATGATTTAGTCCTCTGATTATTTAGTGCTTTCCTTTTCATTCTTCTCTGCAAATTCATCTATCTTTACATTTGCACTTTCAACAATTTTATTAGAGGCTTTATTGAGAGATTTATAACCCTTGCTCTTGGTGGAATACCCTAGAAAGATTCCTTCATCACTCTTGGAGTCAAGTTTTCCATTTATATCATCTTTTAAGATATAATATTGACTACCAAAGATCTTGAAGTAACTTACATTGGGTGTGTGACCATACCAAAGCTCATAGGGTGTCTTTTTGGTGTCCTTTTTCAATTGTACTCTATTCAATGTGTAAACAATAGTACTGAAAGCTTCCCTATAGAAGATTTGGGTGATGCATTTCTCTATCATTAGTGTGCTTGCACAATCAATAATTGATATGTTCCTTCTTTCAGCAATTCCATTTTGTTGTGGTGTTCTCGGTGCAGAGACCTGTCTTTTGATTCCATTCTCATTGCAAAAGTTAGTGAATTGATCTTAAATAAATTCCCCTCCTCTATATGATCTTAAGAATTTTATTTCCTTACCACTTTGCTTCTCAACCATTTCTTTGTACCATTTAAGCATCTTAAATGCTTCTGATTTATCTTTAAGAAACATGACTGTCATCATTCTAGAAAATTCATCAACAAATAGAATAACATACTTATCTCCATAGTAGCTCTTTGTCCTCATTGGTCCACATAGATCACTATGGACTAGTTCTATAATTGCATCAGATGTATGGGTTTTTATTTTGAAAATAGACTTTTTCAGCTTACCTTTTTGACAAATTTTTCACATGATATTTTTGGGCTTAGTCATCGTCGGTAAGCCTCTTACATTTCTCTTTTTGCTTATCTTTATCATGTTGGAAAAGTTCACATGACACAATATTTTGTGTCACAACCATATGTCTTCATTTGTAGCAATCAAACAAGTGGTGTTAGTATCATTAAGATAGAATAAGTTACCTTTTGTCTGCTCACCGATATCAATCAGACTTCCTAACTTATTGAAGATCTTTGCCTTCTTATTTTCAAATTCTACTCTGTGACCTAAATTATTCAACTAAGAAACACTTAATAGATTATAATTCAATCCATTTACCCAATAAGCATTTTCACATTTTATCTGGTTATTCAACATTATGGTTCCCCTACATTCAGCTGGACAAGGTCTATCATTACCCATTCTTACTAAACCGCCATTATAGTATTCAAAAGTCTCAAACTTTTGCTTGTCACCAGTCATGTGGTGAGTGCAGCCACTATCTATGATCTAGACATCATTTTTACTAACTTTAGATATGACTGCGGTTTCTACATACCTTTCTTCATCATCATCTGAATCATCTTTTACTGCCACAAACACCATCTTGATGTCTTCATCAAATTCAATGTCAGTATCTTCATCTTTTCATTTAGCTAAGTAACTGGCCTTCTTTCCCTTGTCCTTGTAGTATAAGGTATCTCTTCTTTCTGATTGTCAGTAGCTTCTATAATCACCTCTATCAGACTTCTTCTCAAATGATCTGTCATTACTTCTGTCATCTTTTCTTCTGTTAGGACATCTTGCAGCAAAGTGTCCAATCTCTTTACAATTAAAACAAACAAGTGGTAATTTACCTTTGTATTTACCTTTGTCTCTCTGCATTCTTCTATCCATAAGTGCTTCAATTTCATCAAGATCCTCTTCTTCACTTTCACTATCACTATCTTGTCTCATAGTGTGTTTATGACTTGATTTACTTATTCTCATAGAAGTTTTGAATGCAAACTCTATGTTTGGTAAGACACTATTATCAAAGTTATTCATCTCAAATGAAATCAGTCTTCCAATCAAACTATCTAGAGTAACATTGTTATTTGCTACTATTTTTGTTTGTTGAATGGCAGATACTCTAATAGAATATCTAGGTAGTAAGGTTCTTAGAATTTTACTTACCACCTTATCTTCTTCTAGTACACCTCCAACTCCTCAGATATCATTGACTACCTCTTTGATTCTTGTGTTGTACTGTGTGATATTTTTGCCTTCTTTCATTTTGAGATCATCAACCTTTCCTCTAAGGCTTTCTGCCTTGGCTCTCAAAACATTCTTGTCACCACCATGTACAAGCATCAATTTATCCCACATCTACTTTGCAGTCTTGTAGGTTTTGACATCTTCAAATTCAGCATCAGGGAGTGAGGAAGCAAGCTCTATCATCATGCAGTTGTGCTCATGCTTCTCTCCCATTTGTTCAACTGTGGGTGCACCTGTGAGAATCACATATTTAGTATCTAAGTATTGAGTAACATCATTTCCAATACCTGATAAGTGGAGTCTTATTCTCCTCTACCATGAAGCAAAATTGTCCTTGTTCAACTTGGGCACATCTCGTTTGTTCATCTTATGATCTTTAGCTTAGGTCTTGAAACCTTCCATCTAAGCACACAAGATCTGATACCAATTTTTAGTAATAACTGAGAGGGGGGAGGGGGGGGTGAATCAGTGGCCTCAAAAATTAATCCTTAAATTAACCCTTAAAACTTGTAACCACAAATTATGCCTCTAGTTATCTTCTGTCCTACAAGATGAGTGCCTTGAAATACTTATAAAAATTCACTACTTGTTGGATTGCTTTGTTAAACCTTCTTCTGTATGTTTACCGATAAGCAGTCATTCATTTACCAAAACACAGTAAATAAACAGAGTATACCGATCAATCCATAATTGCATATGTGAAATGTAAAACTATAAAGAAATGAAACATAAACACATGACACATGGATTTTTAACATGAAAACCCTATTAAGGGAAAAACGACCGGGACTGGTACCCCAAATTTTCACTCTTCTGAAGTGAGCCCTTTTAAGAGCCAACCATGTTGAAGGTTACAAACACACTATTAGGTGTGACCTTGTTAGAGGATTTAGAAAGATAGTTTGTCACTTAGTATTTGGCATCTAATGCTACAATCCTTGATCAAACACTCACTTGGCCTATCAATAGGTATCAGTCATATCCAATGCTACTTTGTATGACCAAAATTTTTGATAATCCTTGGGATGTATCTCAATTATTAAAGACTGTTAAGTCCTGCTCGGTTAAGAGACTTGATGCTTCAATGGTTAAACTGAAATAGTAAAGTGATCTATGCACACATACAACTTAATTGCAGATTTTTAGATCTATTGTAAGTGCATTACCTCTCTGATCAATATAATCAATTCTATACCTTTTCTCCACATTGTTCTGCTCTGTGATGTTGTCTCAGTGTTCGTCAGTGTTTGCAGAATCTAGCTCTTTCCTCATCTTGTTGATCAGAACTGAATGAAGACTTTCTTCTCCTTCAGATTTTCTTTAGCATCTTTCCTCTTCTCTCTTTTCCACCCCACCACTCGTAATGAACTGGGTTTGTCTCTTTATAGACATGATTTTACATTTTCTTGGCTTTCGTGATTCTTGGTGTGTTCCACAATTATTGCCATAAGATTTAAAGAAAATCTCTAGTCTTATCTCGTAGAGATCTTCTTGCCAAATGGACAAAGAAACTTTAAATGAATTACTTATCTCCTTCTTTATTTGGATGATTAAAACAATGATAAGTATCCGTTAACTCTATATATAGCTCTTGACAACTAAGTATTTTGTCATTTCTTAACTCTTTTTTCTGTCGGTCAACACTTCAGTTAGTCATCGGTGATAATTGACTGTTCCATCGGTGTGACTTTAGTTGTCTTTAGGAACTCTGTTCGCTGGGCAACACTGTAATTCTATCTGTTGGGTTACACTGTGCTTTACTGGTCGGGAAACACTATAACTTTGCTTGTCGGTAATGCTGTGCATTTGCTCGTCGAGTAACACTGTGACTTTTCTCTTCTACTCTGACCATCGGTGTGCACTCTGTGAGTGTATATAGTCACTTTGTGAATACTTGAATTATATGTATTATTGATAGCATAACCTTTGATTCATCGGTTCTTCAAAGTCTTTGGCAGTATTTCCATGACCATGCAGATTATATCAAGTTGACATCAATGAATATACAATACATTAACTGATTTAATGCCTTGCATGATCATCAAATTAACATATTCAAACATTCAATCAGTTACATGTGATCAATATCAAGATTAAATAATAATTTGGAAGAGCCATTAGATTACTATATTCAACTTTTAGCCCATTTTGGAGGGACTACGACATCAACCAGTAAAGGTTGGATAATAGAAAATAGAACATTTAGAACTCAGGACATATGACTTGATCTCCATATCAACACATAAAAATAACTAGGTAGTGGAGGCTAGAGATAGTCTTGTAAAGATAAATGAGGAAACACACTAAGGAAATGACGCAATAGGGAATGTGATGTTATAAGGGGCTATAGTTTATGATAATATATTTAGCCACAAATAATACGAGAGAGAGAGAGAGAGAGAGAGAGAGAGAGAGAGAGAGAGAGAGAGAGAGAGAGAGAGAGAGAGAGAGAGAGAGAGAGAGAGAGAGACCAAACTTGGGATCTTTGCTCATACAAAATCAATCAAAGGAAGGAAATAAAATAAAACAAAGAAATCCCAAATAAAGGAATAGAATGACAAACAAAGAAAAATAAAGGACTCACTAAAATTGGGGTTAGCTTAAAATCAAAGACTCCAAGTGCTAATGTCATTCTTGGATTACTATTGCAAGAGTAGAAATAAAATTAGGAAACATAAACAATATATATCAAGTGATGAGACAAGAAACTATGATCCAAAAACTGGCAATATATGTTATGCTATGAGCTTATGACATAGTAAACTTACTATAAATAATAACCTTATATAAATGCAAAGTTGAGACACTATTTTCTAAACATCTCTATCCCCCCCTCTTCCTTTATAGATCTCTGTCTCTTCACAACTATCTATCCCTCTTTGTCCCACTATCTTTCCATATTTATCCCTCCTTCCACCTTTCTCTATCTCTCTATCTATTTTCTGCTCTCTCTATTCTTCTATGTTCACTCTATCTTTATATTCGTCAAAAAAAAAATTCTGTATTAACTAACTCGACTTCCAATAATAGACCATAGATAGAAAAAAATAAAAAAATCAATTCTAGAGATCTATTGTTCAAACTAATCTATGTTAATTTTAAAATTAATGTGCATGACAAATTAAAATTATAATGTTCACTAATTGTGAAGAATCATGATATGCTAAAACTTTTATTAGTGTTTCAGATTAAAAATGCAATCAATATTTTTTGATTGAGTAAGTAAGAATTTTTAAAAGACCTTAATTTCTTTTAAAATAAAAAGATGAAGCATTGAGTCCAACAAAACTATAAATAATAACACAGAGCAATAATTACACAACAAAATCAGTACAAAACAAAAAATTGAAAGCCCCCAACAAGCAATCTATAGTTTATCCATAGTTATTTTAACAAATAACTACGCTCACAAGCCCAAAAATGCCCGAATAATCTATCCAACGACCCTGTGAAGATTTCTTTCTTTAAATTAAAACTATTTTATAAAAGTATGCAAACTATAGAGGACTTCACTGGGGCTCGCATAAAAATATAAACCAAATGAAATAAAAAAATGCAACGTCTATGTTAATGGTAGAATGTGCTTTAGCATGGTCAGAATTTACAAAACAAAGAGAAAGGAACATGCAAAGGAAACATATAATAGCTAGTAGCTAGGAAAGTATATACCATACATAATTTTTCAATTTTAAAATACACATTTGGAAGAAAGTATAATAGAATTCTAAGAGGATTTTTGGGTGCATGGGACATCGAAAACATGAATTGAAAAATTATTGCGGAAAGTGGTCGACCATTGTGAGGTTCGTATTCATTTCAATGCCGACAATTCCTTTAAATATAAATTTTTACAAACTTTGTAGGTTTATGATGATTCAAACCTTGGAATTTGACGCTTTTGAGCATCTCTTTTAATAAAATCAAGGAATCTAATTTATCAAAGATTATAATAGTAAAATAGCTACCTAAAAAGCATTAATCGCAGTAAAGAGCGAGTTCCCATCGATAAGGATTTTAGTGGGAGACTTCCAACAGATGTTTGCATCTCTAAAATAAATTAATATTTCCTGGAGAATCTTTAGCTGCCAAAGACTATATATAGGATGTTTGAGCATACAGCAATGCAACAACCATTGTTTTGTGGCTTCCTTAAGCTTTTCTTTGTGAGGTGCTGCATGTTAAAGTTCCTAATATCCCCAGTCTGAGTAGCTTCTATTTAGTTCAAAATGAAAACTGCTCTTGCTTTTATTCTTTCCCTGTCTTTTCTTGCTTGGGCTATTTTACTTTGTGAAGCTCGTACTATGAGTACAGAGAATACCACATCCATATACTCTGCACTTTCCCCTATCCCTTACATTATTGCAGCCTCAACTGCTAATCATAAAGAGATGGTCAGCTATATGCATTTTGAGGTTGTAACATTTAATGGGAGAAATATGGTGCCTACGATACAAACAAAGATGATGTTAGTGGAGGACCACCATTCATGACCCATGCAGATGGCCATACTCCCGGGGTTGGACATTGAAAAGATTTGTATTGGGAAGAATTTATACCATTGTATTTTCTACAAGCATATTTATAGATATCCTATCTCAAGGAAGATGATGACGTATGGATTTTATTTATTTATTAGATTGCATATCTTATATCCTTCATTTACATGATGTTTACATTGCATTTTTTATTTAAAGGCCGACGAATGTTTTATCTATGGTCTCAGAGGAACTAGTTAAATTAAGTTTAATTTTAGAAGAAAACATTATTTTGAAATTCAACTAATCATCAAATATTACACATTGTTAATATTTTCTTAAATTTGTATATACAGATAAATCTAAAGATTTTTATAGTTACACAACCATCTAGTTTAAATGTTATTATTTCAAATATATTTAAAAAATAATTTAATGTTATAAATTATGTTTATAAAATTATTGTTATTTATAATTGACATATTTTATACATATGAATTCATTTATAATAAATAAGTAATCTGTTATTTTATTAAATCATTTACTTATAATGAATAGGTAGTACATAGTCTTATTATTATTTAATTATATATGTAATAGTTAATTTTAGTTATGTTTCTCCAATGATTCACAATATCTATTGTTCCAAGATAGGTCACAAAATTAAATCTGCATGATACATCTTGTATTACAAGTACAGCTAAATGTCATTTTCATACAAAAATTAAAAGAGTTTCTCATATGATAATCTATATGATTGACAATGTCTATTCTTTCAAGATATATCACAAGATCAAATCCAGCACAAAATAAGATATGTACCTTAATATATTATAAGTATAATTAAATATTATTTACATAAATAGGAAAAAAATCTCATATACTATAAATCATCTATATACTAAAAGAAATCATAGGCAAACTAATCATCGATCTCCCGTATTCTGAACTCTACCTTTCGATTTTCACAGAAGGTGAGTTTGCGAAGTTTTGAGCAACCTTAATTAATGAAGAAGTGAAATAAAATAACAATAATTCTGAAGAATATCATTTTTCCACTGGATAAAATCATTGTCCAACTACAACTCAAAATAATGAGAATGTTTGGACTTTTTTTTCGCACATACTTTTGTGTCAGATTCAATATCCATATTCATCGTGATGCAATCATTAATGGTTATGTATGAAGAGGTTGGAATTTAGGCTTTTTAAACAGTTTTTGTGATGGAAGGAAATAAAATAAAGTGTATTGAATAATAAAAAAGAGGCAAAAATTATTTTTCATTTCTTTTTGTACAGTGAAAATTGGCTTTGTCATGCTTCAGGAAAGAATATTGCCTAACCAGGCAGAACTCGCCACTAAGAAAGTAAGAGCATAGCTCATCCCATAGTTTTATTTATTACTATAGATGATCTTACTATATTATTGGTATCAGAGAAAACCATCCCATAGCACATCCTCTACTTTTTGAAATATTTTTATAAAAGATTTGTCTAAATTGTTTTGTTTGATGCGTATGATGTTTGAGAATTATTAGTATGCAATTGTATCATCTTAAAATGGAAGTACTTGCATGTTAAGAATGTTTAGCCCTCCTTAGGGGATGTTTTTGACCACTATCATACTATCCCCTCATTCTGCATCATCTCCTACTTCTGTGCCTATTTAGGACCCTGGTTGGGCCTCTACGGGCACCTTCTATCCCTCCCGGCCTATTTTCCAGGGGTTTTGATCCCCTGGGTCAAGGTCAAACTTGACCTTGACCTAGGTCAAGGTCAAAATCGACCTTGACCTAGGTCAGGGTCTACCTCGACCTTGAATTGGGTCCCCCTTTCAAATTTGGAAGCTTTTCGGCTGCCGGAGGTCATCAAAATTCATTTTCCCACTTCCGGGTCAGCTGTTTTGGGTTCCGAAGTGGAAAATCCTAAATTATATTTAATATGTCCTCTTCTAGGGGCATGGATCTAAATGGAATTTAATTCTCCTATGTTGGCCTCTCTAGAATATTGTGCCCTAGTTTCATATAAAAGGAAGTTTTCTCCTCTCATTTTCTCTAAGTCATGCGAAGCAAACTAACCATAAACTAAGTGATAAGAGGTCATCAAGCAAAGAATTCAAGCATCCATTATTCTACATATTCTCAATCTTTCAAGGTGTTCAAGTATCCCTCTCAATCATTAAAGTTCTCTATTGAAGATCAAGGATTCAAGCTCTCACGTCTTTCAAGGGACTTGGTTCAAGCATTCAAGATTCATCATTCAAACCCTAGATCTAGCCATCATGGTGGTGCAATCTTCCTTCAAGATCCTTTGTGCATCCTGAAGACTTTTTCATTCTCTCCTCAAGGTGGATTCCAAGAATGTAATCATGGAGGTTTATGGTTTCTAATTGAGTCCAAGATTTCATATTTACATACTTGTTTACATTCAAAATACAATTGCATATCTATTGAATATCATAGCTTCATTGTTAGATTTACTTCTACTACTTGCTAGCATTCTTTATTTCAATTATTGATTTCAAGGTTAATTCCTAAATCAGGGTTTTATTAAGGCAAACCCCTCCCCTCCAACAAACAAACCTCTTTTTTCCTGTAGATACAGGTTCGAGATTACAGATTTGAACTCAGATCTAGATACCCTTTTCAGTGAACTATCAAGATCTAAAAATAGATTCTCTGTTAGGAAAACACATGTTAGGGTCAAGATTATTGGGTCAGGGGTGACATTTGTTGGTCAAGGTTGACCTTTTTCACAAGACAGTGTCAGATCAGAAAAATATTTCTAGGTTTTGTTCGTCTCTGAGTTTGTGTTCCGGATCATACTTAAGATTTTCTAGAAACAGAGTACAGACCTCAGAAAACAACATTCTTTAGATCTTCTATTCTTTAAGGTTTGTACATTTCTCCTATGCATTTATATTCATTCACATATTTTAATAGGGAAACCGAGGATCTCCTTCTTTATTCTTATTTCCAATAGATTGATTCATTTACGCATTGATCCGTTTTGGGTTGATCAATTTGGATCCTTCATTTGTGCATTTGAGAATAAAGGGGAATGTCTTATTTATCCCTCCACTCTAAATATTAAATCTAAGGTGATAAGTGATTTGAGTATCAAAACACTCTTATTCTATTAACTTCATTTTCTCCTTTACATTTTGGTGAACCCGTGATAGACAATGCTTTATTTTTCTTTGGTGTTAGATTTATATTTCATATTAGATATTTCATGCATATAGAAGTAGGTTTTCTTTTATGCTCTTACATTTATATTTCAAAATTCATAAAAATCAAAAAATTTGTTTAAAAATACAAAAACATTTACATTTTTCATACTTGTAATATTACTTTGTGTTCAACATGTATTATTTTTGTTTTGAATACTTTGATGAGGCTTTTGTTTCTAAAGAGGCTAGATCCCCTAATGAGCTACATGGAAGTGAGGATGAAATTTGTTCGAATATGATCTCCATTGATCCTATTCCTATTTTATCCTCCTCTACAAACTTTTCAATTGACCTCTACCATAGAAATGAGTTAAGGATTGATTTTAATTCTTCTCCTAATATATGTGTTTTCTATGAGCCTACTTTAGAATATAATTATTTCCCCTTTAGGGATCAATATTTAGGCACTCCTACAATGTGCTTTACTGACAGGGATGATAATCCTCCTATTTGGGATGAACCTTTGGATTTGAATGTTGACTACTCTCTTCCTTATGAAGCCATTATGGATGATTCTACTTTTTGGTATGAACCCTTGGATAAAGACATTGATTTATCCCCTTCTTGTGAAGATGCTTTGATACAAAAGGGATATTTATTAATGGATGAAATATTCATACATGACGATGACTCCTTTTATAAAACACACTCCCCTTATGTGGACATTTTAGAGAAAGAACAGAACATTATTGATACATTACCTCTAATTGGGATTCCTTCTTGTGATGAAGCATTAGTAGAAAATGATATGAATTCCCTTAATGCTCTCACTCTTAGTGATGATACTATGAAGAATCAAGCTCCTACCCCATCTTCTCCTAGGATGTATTATTTTATTTTTCCTTCTTGTGAATCTATCAAACATACTAATGATGAAATAGTGACTGCTGAAGTTCAATTGACTTGTTTTCATATAGCTTCTTGTTATGGTCATGTTTATCATTTACTAGTTAAACAAGGATTCCATAGTCAACGATGTGCTAAGCATAAATAGGGAATTCAATTGCCCTTACAGAATGAGGGGCATGATAATTCTTATGGATTGGGATTTAATCCTCAATAACATAGCAATGTTACCAACATCTCAAATAAAATTTTAAAACATGATGACCCTATGAAGGAATTTGACCAAGAGGTTGTTCTTCCTAAGCTCCTTTGTGTTAAAATGATTACTAGACCTAAACGCAAAAACAAACGTAGTCTATACTTGAAGATTCTTCCTTTTTTATTTCTATCATAGATTTCATGATCACTCAAATGAATGTCAAGCTTTACATTATAGGATTAGGCAGCTCATTGATAGTAAAGTTATTTATATATCATGTGGCAATGAGTTATATTTCAATCCTATTTTCCCTAAATAACATTTATGTTTCTATTATGAAACTCCATATTATGTATACAATGTTAGTCTAATCTTTGGGGGATCATTGTCTTGCATAGTATTGTGAGTGATATAATAGGTCCCCTTTCAACTTTTGTTCCTACGCTTGGGGGCCAAGGATGCCATCTCCTTCTCTTATATCTTTTTGTGATCCACTTTTCCTTGGTTAAGCAGTATCTATCTCTTATGTGATATCCAATCAGACATAAAAATGTTGGTTTGAATTAAGGATCTATGTCCTTGATTATAACCTATTTTGTAGTTTGACATTGGGTTTCCATGGTTGATAAATCTCTCACCTTAGAAACTGAATAATGTGTTATCCCTCACAAGGGTTACTTTCTCACTTCTTGCATGATATCTCTTTTCTACAACAACATTTCTTAATATAATTTGATATATCCCTTGGTTTCACCCCTGGGGGGCAATGTATTTTCTTTCTTCCTCTATCTAAGGATCTACTTTCCTTAGCTTAGTGGCATTTGTTTATCATATAACATTATTTTCTTATAAAGATTTATGTTTTGACTATGGATACCCTCTTATGGGAGGTGATTGTCCTAGGTCATCATCTCTCCTTTATATTTCAAACTAGGTTTTTAATAAACTCTTGCCTTTGCTTTGGGTTAGAGTTTGACTCCTTCATTCTGAGATTCCTCTTCCTCTTCATTGCAGGGGGCTTGATGATTGAATCTTGGGTCCCTCTTGTCTTAAGAAGATGGCATTTTATCATAAGCACTCCTCTATGGTGAGGGTCTTGTTGATAAGATCTATTCCTCTTTGAGGATCCTTTTTCCATAAGTGACATATCCATTTCATGATTATCTATGCTCTTAGAGGTAAGGGTCAATAATCTTCACTAAGAATATGGTATACATTGTTGTTAAGCTGGATATCTCCTTACCTTGTGAAGTTGGTATCCTCTTCCTCTTCCTTATCCTGCCTAGTGGGTAGTCATGATAAGGAGGGATGCATATATAGGGTCTCCCTTGTACTATATTTTACATTAATTTACATTTTTTCAGCATGCTAAATCATTGGAAGGTAACACACATAAATTGCTAAATCCTGAAGAGACACACATTTTTACTTTTGTTTTTGCTAAATCCTCGAAAGGTAACACACATAAGTTGCTAAATCTTGAAGAGATATGCACGCTTTTTATTTTAGAATATGCTAAATCCTTGGAAGGTAACGCACATAAGTTTCTAAATCTTAAAAAGAAACACATTTTTATATTTCCATAGTGATACAAGAATGTGGATCTATGGATATTTTCAAAAGCCGTCAGAAGTTGCATTACAATTACAAGCACAATTTATGGGTGAACCTGTTGGGCTCTCCCTCCTTGGTGTTTCATGGTAAGTTGGGCATCTTACTAGGTGAGGTAATCCCTATCTCTTTTCTCTCTTTCACTTTCATGCTAGTAGGATTAGATCATGAAGCTATGTTATCTATAGTGTTGCTCTTGTCTTGCTTATGTAGTTATGTATGTTTTCTATGATTAATTTCTCGTTACTTTCATATCATTATGTATCTATGTTGAGTTAGAATCCTTGGTCTAGGGACTCATGTCCTAGACTTAGTGATGTTCTACCTCATTGCGATCCACCAGAGTCTTTCTTCTAACTTTTCCGCAAGCATGTTCGATTTCCATACTTTCACTAAAGTGGGGGCTTGATGTATAATCTTCAAACAAAAGCACTTCAATGTTAAGAAAATTTATCCCTCCTTAGGGGATGTTTTTTAACACTATCATACTGTCCCCTCATTTCTTGATCATCTCCTTACTTTTGTGCCTATTTAGGACCCTGATTGGGCCTCTCTCGGCACCTTCTATCCCACCTGGCATATTTTCCATGGGTTCTGACCCCTTGGGTCAATGCCAACCTCAACCTTGACCTAGGTCAGGGTCGACCTCAACCTAGACATAGGTAAGGGTCAACCTTGACCTTGACCTGGGTCCCCCTTTTAAATTTGGAAGCTTGTCGACTGCTGGAGATCATCAAAATTCATTTTCCCACTTCCGAGTCGATGGTTTTGGGTTACGAAGCGAAAAATCCTAAATTATATTTAATATAGGTCCTCTTCTAGGGGTATAGGTCTAAATATAATTTAATTCTCCTATGTCAGCCTCTCTAGAAGATTCTCCCCTAGTTTCATATAAAAGGAAGTTTTCTCCTCTCATTTTCTCTAAGTCATGTGAAGCAAACTAACCATCAACTAAGTGATAAGAGGTCATCAAGAAAAAAGTTCTAGCATCCATTATTCTACATATTCTCAATCTTTCAAGGTGTTCAAGTCTTCCTCTCAAGCATTCAATTTCTCCATTGAAGATCAAGGATTCAATCTCTCAAGCCTTTGAAGGGATTTGGTTCAAGCATTCAAACCCTAGATCTAGCCATAATGGTGGCGTGATCTTCCTTAAAGATCCTTTGTGCATCCTCAAGACTCTTTAATTCTCTCCTCAAGGTGGATTCCAAGCATATAATCATGGAGGTTTATGGTTTCTAATTGAGTCCAAGCTTTCATATTTACATACTTGTTTACATTCAAAATACAATTGCATATCTATTGAATATCGTAGCTTCATTGTTAGATTTACTTCTACTACTTGCTAGCATTATTTATTTCAATTATTTATTTCAAGGTTAATTCCTAAATCAGGGTTTGACTAAGGAAAACCCCTCCCCCCCAACAAACAAACCTCTTTTTCTTGCAGATACAGGTTCATGACTGTGGATTTGAACTCAGATATGGATACCCTTTTCAACGAATTATCAGGATCTGAAAACAGATTCTCTGTTGAGGTAGCACAGGTCAGGGTCGAGATTATTGGATCAGGGGTGACATTTTTGGGTCAAGGTCAACCTTTTTCACAAGACAGTGTCAGATCAGAAAAAGATTTCTGGGTTTTGTTTGACTCTACATTTCTGTTCCAAATCATACTTCAGAATTTCCAGAAATAGAGTACAGACCTCAGAAAACAACATTCTTCAGATCTTCTATTCTTTAAGGTTGGTACATTTCTCCTATCCATTTCAATTCAAATTCTTTATCATTTTAAATCTATCACACATTTACAATTCATTCACACACATTTTAAGAGGGAAACCTAGGATCTCCTTCTTTATTCTTATTTCCAATAGATTGATTCATTTACGCATTGATCCTTTTTGGGTTGATCAATTTGGATCCTTCCTTTGTGCATTTGAGAATAAAGGAGAATATTTTATTTATCCCTACACTCTAAACATTAAATGTAAGGTGATAAGTTATTTGGGTATCAAAAGACTCTTATTCTATTAACATCATTTTTCTATCTTACAACAACAATAACTATTATTATTTTAAAATTATTTTTTTAATTATTATTTTTTTTATCTTAAGTAATAATGATTATTCTTCTGAATAAGTTGACACTATTGATCATTCTTTTTAAATAAAGCCCATTTTACATTAGATTCTGTATACATTTGGATTATCTAAATTATTACCATTACATTATGATAAAATGATTTAAGGTTTTTATTTTATTTTTTTTCAAAAATAGTAGTAAAACATATTAAAATGCTTTCTAGACAATATATTTACTTTATTGAACAACCTTTATTAGGTAGAGCTAGTAATATAGATGTTTATTTATTTTTTATCATTTCTAATTATAGTTCTATTTGTAGACATGCTATTATTATTATAAATAATTAATAATGCTCTTTTAAATGAAGATCTAGAGAGACATCGTCATGACACATTGTGATGGTTAAGTTTTTTTGTTGTTCTCACCATCAAGGTTCAAATCCCGTTAGGGATGAGGTCCCACATTTCTATCCTCACTGGTTTATAGTTCAAGGTCAAAACATTTATCAATCTTTTTTTCTTCTATATAGACTAAACATTATAGACATGTCTTTTATACATTCATGTTATTTAAACATGTTAATATTGTATGGATGATAGTGTGAACTATATTTCCACAGGGAATTTTAAAAAAATAATCAAATATAAATGTTTTTTCCAGCCCGTTCATCTATTCTATCCATACTCAAAATAGAAATTAAGATCGTTAAAACTCAGTTGATGATAAATCTATTTTAGAAAATTCTAGTGGTAAAGTAGGTGGGGTTTTGGAAAATAATTTTGTAAGTTAAGATTTTTAATATGTTACAAAATGATTCTTAGACATGATATAGGTGTTTGATTCATTTTTCATAGGTGTGAAGGAACTATCATAAGAAATTTTTTCTAACATTTATTGTATGTTGTGTCAAATTTTCAACCAAATCAGATTGCCCTAACCCCCTCGCTGACGTCTCTAATAAATTTCCTCAATTTATTGCTGCTCAGAGTAAATCAGATTTTGTGTCGACTTTTGCAAGATAAGTTAAAATTAGATTTTTGGGAAATCTGATTTTTCTTTGTACAAAATTCTCTATAAAGGGAAGAATGTTTTTATTCTTCTATATGTCAAAAGTTAAGTTGTCTTTTGTATGCAGCAAATTTTTTTTTTTTTTTGCAGTGCTCTATTTTATCAGATATTTTTATTGCAACAACAGTTGTAATTGATTATTTGTTGATCAGTCATTGCTTCAGATAATCTTTTGAGAGCTCTAAAGAAGCTCTAGGAAATTTGTATGCAGCCCCATATAGACGCAAGTTTATTTTGTTTATTTTAGATGTTATTTTAAATTTAATATAAGAAATAAGAAGCTTTGATATCTCCAACTATCTTTCTATTTTTTTGTCTCCATTTTCATTTCACCGTGCATTCCGAGTGATTGAGAAACAAAGTTTCAATATCTATGTATATGCTATGTTTTTTCTCTTCCTTTCCATTGGTATTTAGTTTAATGTTGATTACAAAGCATTTAGATGTGATTTTTCAAATTTTACAGTCTCTTTATAATATTTACATGGTATCAGAGTTGTTTGGCCCTCAATTTTTGTGAGTTTGTGCATTTTTTCTAGGTATTTGAGTTTCTTGCACATTAGATGTGGTTGGAGATGGAGGAAAGATCTGTAAATAGCCACCATCCTTCAATGGAAATAATTATGATGTTTGGGCAAAGAAGATGAAGATCGCAATAGTAGCAGATAATTTGCGGGAGCTTGTGGTCAATATTTGTGGATGTGACTGAACTAACTCTGTTTGTTTCCCTCACAAACAATTAGAAAATTCATTTGAAGGAGTCAAGGAGGAAAGATGCTAAAGATTTGAGCTTGATCTAAATATCCTTGACAAAGGCAATCTTTCCCAGAATTGTAGTAGCTGATAATTCCAAAGAAGCTTGGGATATCCCGCATACAAGTTTTAAAGGGACTGACAAAGTTTTTTTGGTTAAGCTCCATGCTTTGAAGAGATTTTGAGACTCTTCTCATGGAGGAGGAATGAATAATAGAGAAAATCTTGAGAAGTTTTCCCTCAAAATTTGATACAATAGTTATTTCCATGGAAGAGGCAAAGGATCTCTCAACATTGACTATTGATGAGTTAATGGGTTCTCTCCAAACCCATGAGAAGTGCCTTAATAGGTCTGCAAATTCTTCCCAAGAGAAATCTTTCAAAGCTCAAACCAGTGCAAGAGGTAGGGGGAGAGGAGGAAACAACTCATGATGAGGCTCACGAGCAAGAGGTCAAGGCAAATCAAGACAACAAAATACTGGAGGAGAAAGGTCAGGATGAGCAGGCACCAATGAGGGAGGTAGAAGCTCTTAGAACAAATCTAGAGGAGGTAAGAAGAATAATAGCTCAAAAAAGATAAACATTGAGTGATATTATTGCCATAATTTTTGGTATTATGCAAGTGAATGCTGGAAAAAAACAAAGTGATCAGTCAAAGAAATGTGCAAATGTTTCTATTGTGAAAGTGGGTGATGGAAATAATCCACAACCTTCATCATGTGCAATATTGTTGAAGAAGGCAGCCCTGAAGTCTGGTATTTAGATAGTAGTTGCAATAACCACATGAGTGGTAATGAAAGTGTTTTCTATTTCATTGATAGCAATGTAAAATCTTAAATTAAAATGGGAAACAATGGAATTGGTCCAGCTGTGGGAAAAGGATCTATTATGATCCACACCAAGCAAGGTGATAAACAAGAGATTCAGAATGTTTATTTTTCCCCTGGTATGAAGCACAATCTGATGAGTGTTGGATAACTCATTCAGAATGGATATAAAGTGTTGATGGAGAAAGACCAATGCATCATTTATCAGGAAGATGAGATTATGAAAATTATTGTAGTAGTCAAAATGAAAAAGAACCAGATGTTTCCGTTGAAGGTAGAGATGTTCTTCTCTTCTCAACATGTTGTTGCACCTCCCAAACAAGCATGCACAATAGTACAATAAAACATAATCCTTCAAGAGCATGATTAAAGAGCCCCCAGGATATGGTATTCTAGGTATGGATACCTTGGCTATGATGGTTTAAGTTTATTGTCCAAGAAAAGCATGGTAGATGGTTTGCCAAGTATTGTAGAGTGCATTAGCAAGTGTGAGGCTTGTATTTTGGGTAAGAAACATTGGTTTCCCTTTAACTTTGGTAACTCCAGAAAGGCAAGAGCCCATTTAGAGCTGGTTCATACTGATTAAGTTGGCCCTATGAAAATCACTTCCATTGGGGGGAGTACTTATTTTATGACCTTCATAGATGATTTCAATCATAGAACATGGGTGGATTTTATGAAAAATAAATTTGAATCTTTTGATATGTTGTTAGAATTTAAAGCAAACCCTAAAAAATAAAGTGGACAATATGTTAAATTCCTAAGGTCAAATAGAGGGGGGGATACACCTCCATTATTTTTGTAAATTTTTATAGGAAAAATCGTATAAATAAGGAGCTAACAACCAGTTATACTCCATAGAAAAATGGAGTGGCCGAAAGAAAGAATAGGACCATCATTGAGATGGAAAGGAGTATGATGAAAGAAAAAGGACTCCAAATTGAATATTGGAGAGAAGCTGGAGAAACAACTATCTATTTAATAAATAGAATTCCTACAAAGGCAGTCTATGAAAATATTTCATTGGAAGCATGGGTAAAGCATAGATGGATGGTTGAACACTTGAGAGTGTTTGGGTGTGTAGCATATGCACATGTGCCAAAGGAGCAAAGGAAAAAGTTAGATGACAAGGGTGTGAACTGTATCTTTGTGGGATATAGTTTTGATTTAAATATATATAGATTGTATAACCGAGTCACCAAAAAGATCATCATTTAAATAGAAATGGATTTCATTGAGAATGAGTCACGGGATGGCTCAGTGGACACATCATCAAGAACTTCATGTAAAGTTCCTATTATTATCAAAGATGACAAGTTTAATGACTAGCAAGATGATACAACATTAGCTATAGACGTCTCTAGATGAATCCTAATAGGCCCTGTAGAAAATAGTAGCAGCAGTACTCAGATTTCTGACCCCACTCTCACCTCCCTAATGCCAAGAAAAACCAAGAGCTTAAGGGAAATATACAAAGAAAAAAGGTATGAAGATGAATTTGATGAAAACATTAATTTTGCGTTATTTTATCGTAGTAATCCAATTTATTTTGAGGATTTTGTAAAAGAATAAAAATGGTGTGATGCCATGAATGAGGAAATAGATGCAATAAAAATAAATGAAACTTGGGAGCTAACTAATTTACCTCCTAACAAGAAATTTATTGGTGTTAAATGGGTTTACAAGACTAAGAAAAATGTTGAAGGAAAAATAGATAGGAATAAGGCTTGAATTTTGGTCAAGGGGTACAAACAATAGTTTGGTAGAGATTATGATGAAACCTATGCCCCTGTTGAAAGAATGGAAACCGTGTGTGCTTTCATAGCAATTGCAACCCAGCACAAATAGAAGCTATATACAATGGATGTGAAATCTTCCTTCTTGAATCAAGTGTTGAAAGAAGAGGTTTATGTGGAGCAACCACCTTATTATGAAGTTCTGGGTCATGAAGGTAAAGTGTACAAGCTGAAGAAGGCTCTTTGTGGGCTGAAGCAAGCTCCACAAGTATGGTACACCAAGTTTTACTCATATTTGATGAGAAATGGCTTTCACAAAAGTGATGGTGAGCCCACTCTTTACATTAAGGAAGCTGATGGTAATATTTTAACTATTGTCTTGTATGTTGATGATTTCCTCATTACTAATTTTAAAGAGGCCATAAAAAGAGAGTTTGAAATGTCAGACTTAGGCCTCTTAAGATATTTTCTAGGCATGGAAGTAAAACAAATGCATGATGGTATTTTCATCTCTAAAGAAATATATTCCAATAAGATCTTGGAGAGATTTAGATTGCAGAGCAGAAAGCCTGCCCCAACACAAAAAAATGGTAGGTCTAAAGTTAAGCAAGAAATATTGTAGGAGCAGTGTGAATCTGACCTTATATAATTTGGGCTGGAAGTTGGATGTATTTAAAGGACAAATATAATGCATACAATAATTTTGATTTCCATATTTATGGAAACTCCAAAGGAATCCCATTGGAAAGATGGAAAGAGAATCCTGAGGTATGTGAATGGCACCAAAGGATTTGGTATTTCGTATACTGCAGAAAATTATTTTGGGCTAATTGGTTATAGGGATAGTGATTGGGTAGGAAGTTTGGATGATAGGAAGAGAACTTTTGGATATGTTTTTCATATGGGTTTAGGTGTAATCTCATGGAATTCTAAGAAGGAACCCATAGTTTCTCATTCTAGAGAAAAGACTGAGTATAAAGAAGAAAATTCAGCATCATGTCGAGAGGGATCTTAGCATATTTGAAAGAAAAACAAGAGGATGGAACCACAATATTTTGTGACAATGTTTCCTCAATAGATTTGATGAGGAATATTATTTTTCATGGAAGCAAAAACCACATTGAAATTAGTGTTGATCAACTGATAAAGATCTAATAGAGATGATGAAGACCGAGTAATACCGAGTATCATGACTGTAGAAATGGTTAGATCAGTTGTTGTTTTGTCATTGGTGTCAAGTAATTGATTAATTGATTTTTATTATTTTACCATATCTTAAGAGGAGAATTTAATTGGGTGAAAAATACAGATTAGAAAATGATGAAGTAATGATGATATAGTTGTTTGGTACTATATATTTGATGTTATCAAATCAGTACAATTGATTGATTAAGTAAGAAATTGCAAAGAGTTAAAGTTATGACTGAAAGAGTACCTTTACTAAGCTAGACAGAGTCAGTTAGATGAATGTTATGTAAGTCAGTCATAGTTACCAAACACTGAGTCAAAGTCAAGCACCAAGTACTGAAGATGAGTTAGACACCAAGAAGTGAATGAAGATAGTTACCGAGTTGCAAAGCAAGTTTTACCAAACACAATATTGATAAAAATGATGATAAGATTGAATTTAATGCAAAGAGACAATGAGTTGGATGAGGATATGAATTAAATGAAGTTTGTTAGAAGATCTATGAACGTGAAAATTCAATGAGAGATTCTAAGACCAAGATCAAGTGGTTAAACAAAATTATGTGAGTTCCAAGAAAAGTTCAAGTTCTAAGGTAAAATTGAAATGGTTTACTGAGTTGAGAATTATGAAGAAGATGGTCGAACAACTAAGCACAAATGATGTAAAATATAATTAAGGAGATTAAGAAGTAAAATAATGTCTATATAAAGAATGATAAATCAATGTAGTGAATTTTTGTTGTGTTGTGCCGAGAAGAAGAAGAAGCTTAAGAACAACATTTACCGAGAAGAACAGAGAAACGAAGATTGAAGAATCTACAGTCTGAGAAATAGGTAAATGGAGTATGTGATGCTAGTATTCAATTGAGCATAATGGATCTGACACAAGAAAAGGTAGTTTCTATATTTACAAATAAAATTTTTACTGTTGCTTTTTAGTATTTGTAACAGAGAAATATCTTAACCGAGGGGATTTAACCATCCTATTTGTAAAACCTAGAAGTAGGCGACATTGCAAAACAGTTTTTAAAGAACTCTAATAAGGTCACTCCTAATAGAGTGAAGATCAAAATAGATATAAGGTAAATCCCCTAATAGGGTCACATTTAGCAAATGTGTTTGTAATCTTTAATAGGATAAGTTTTGAACCAAGCATATTTCAGAAGGGTACACTTTTTATTGTGGGTCACAATTTCCATAGAGGTTTTCCCAAATTGGGTTTCCTCATTAAATATGATGTTAACTGAGTTAAATCTGGTGTTAACTATGTTAATCTGATGTTAATGTGTTTGAATGATTGAATTAAATATTTGAGATGTATGGTGGTTTAATTTAATAAGTTATTTGGTGAATTTATTACTATTGTATTCAGTGTTACTAAGTGAATCAGTGAGTTCAATTTTAAGTGTTTAAGTTTCATTTTTTCTGATTCATCCCCCCTCTCAGTGGACCAACAATTGGTATCAGAGCTTGCCACTCCAAAGTGATAAGTTTAAAAGGACTTGAGTTAAGATCTAAAGATGTATAAGAGGGAGGCACCAAAGATGAATATGGATCATTTCTCTACATGGAAAAGTAGAATGAGGTTGCATGTGTCTGGAGTAGGAGAATATGGACCTCATTTTCTTGATAATTAATATGTTGCACTGTCTACTGCACCTCTAGCTATGAGTGAGAAAAATAGAAACACGAAAACACACAAGTTATGATTGAGATTGCTTCTACACTTACCAAATAGAAATATGATGAACTTGATGGATGTACAACTTTAAAATAAATGTGCGATAAGCTTAGTTTGACCTATGGTGGAGTTCAGCATGTTCAAAAGGCTAAAGAAGAAAGTTTGAGAGGAAAATTTGACTCTATGAGGATGAAAGGAGAGAACATAATACAGTATAGTACAAGACATAAGGAAACTATTAATTCTATTAGAGGAGCTGGTGGGATCATAACAAAGGATGATATTACAAGCAAGATTTTGAGAACCCTGCTACTAAGTTATGCTATTTGTGTATCTTCCATACAAAAAGTAAGATCTATTCCCTAGATGAATGTTTCACTAGATGCTACTATTGGTAAGTTTTCTACATTTGAGATAAATGATTTTGAAAATAATTTTCCTTCTGAATCTAAGATTGAATCTTCATTTAAGTCTACTTCCAAGATTGGAAAAGCTAGGGAAACCACAACTAGAGATAGATATTTGAGCAGTGTTAGTGAGAAATTCTATAGTTGTACTGAAGTTCTTGAAGAATTATTTACTGAATGTGATGAGAATGAAAGATAATTTGAAGCTTTGTTAGCTAGAAGGATACAAAGAGTCAAAGACAAATACTGAGGTAAGATACCCTTGAAATGTTTTAATTTTAATAAAATTGGACACTTTGCATCTAACTTCCCTGAGAAAGATAAGAAGGAAAAGAAATATAGTAGAGATAAGGAAAAAAGATAAAACAAATTCAGGAGATTCAAAGACTACAAAAACAAAGGTAAGAAATCTTGTCGTATTTCTAATGAAGGACTAAGCGATGATGATTCTTTTGATAGTAATGATGGAAAAGAAGTTGTTTATGTTGCTATAAAGATGATTCTGTTGAAGAAGAACCAAGAGCCCTAATATTACAAGTAAGTAGGAATGAAACATGGATTAGTTCACATCACATGACTGGTGACACAATTAATTTTATTTCCTTGGAAAAAGATGATGTAAGATTTGTTAGATTTGGTAATGATGCTCCATATCCCGTGAAAGGAAAAGGTTCTATAATTCTACTGAATAACACATAATATGATGATGTTTATTGGGTTGAATGATTAAAGTATAATATATTGAGTGTTGCATAGTTAAACAATACAAGTCACCTTATGGAATTTAAATATGGAAAGGTGAAAGTATTTGATAAGAAGGATAGTCTGATTGCTACTGGAGAAAAATCTAAAGATAATTTATTTTATCTTGATACTTCTATGAATATTTTCCTATTTGCTAAAGTTGAAGATGTTTTTATTGGCATAAAAGGCTTTGTCATGTTAATTTTGAGAACTTAATCAAAGTGAGTAAGAACAATAGAGTAAGAGGACTATCGAGATTACAAAAACCTAAGAATGCTATGTGTAGAGAATGTCAGATGGGTAAGATGACTAAATCTAGTTTTTCAAGCAAGACTTATGTTACAAAAGGAAATTTGGATTTAGTGCATATTGATTTATGTGAACCCATGAGAATTCAAAGCTTTTATGGAGATAGAAATTTTATTTTATTTGTGGATAATTATTCTATAATATTGTCTGTATTAGTTTTAAAAGAAAAATATGATGCATTTCAAATGTTCAAATGGTATAAGGCCCAAGTTGAAAAATAAAATGGAAGACAATTGAAATGAATGAGATCTGACAGAGGAGGTGAGTTTACTTCTAATGAGTTTACATTAATTTTTAATGAGAGTGGAATTAGGAGATAGTTGTCAGCACCGAGGACACCGCAACATAAAGGAATTGCTGAGAGAAGAAATAGATTTATTATTGATTGTGCTAGGACACTGATGATTGAAAAAGGAGTTTCAAAAAAATAAATTGAGAGAAGCTGTGATTACTATTGTTGATACATTGAAGTAAGTACAAATGAAGAAAGGTACCAACAAGACATGTTATGAAATCTAGTATAAACACAAACCTGATGTCAGTTACTTTAAATTTTTTGGAAGAAAATGTTATATTTTGAAATATTTTAGAGAAGGAAAGCTTGATTGAATAGGAGAAGAAGGAATATTCTAAGGATATTCTACGAGGAGTAAAGCTTGCAAATGTTTGAACAAAGTTACTAACAAGATGGTGGAAAGTGAAAATGTAAGAATTGATGAATTTATAGAAAGAAGGAACCTAAGGATTATGAGAATTTTTTATATTCACAACCTAATGTTCCTAATACCTTACTGAGAGCACCCACCGAGGAGGAAGATGAACAATGATTTCTACAACTGAATGTTGATGTTGAATAACCGAGAGCTACCGAGCCTATTTTGGAAAAGTATGTGAGAAGGAACCATTCCCCGAGAAAGGTTATTAGAAATAAGGATGTTGGAGTGATTAATAGAAGAAAGGTAAGAGACAATACATATTTGATATATACTTTTGAGCCAAACAAAGTTAAAGAAGCACTAGATAATGAAGATTGGATTAAAGCAATGAAAGAAGAGTATAATCAAATTGAGAAGAACAAGACAAGGACATTAGTACCCATGCCTTAAGACAAAAATTTTATTGGTACTAAATGGATTTTCAAAAACAAACTGAATGAGCATGGAAAAGTTATTAGAAATAAAGCTAGATTTATTTGCACAGTTATGCACAAGAAGAAGGAATTGAATATGGAGATACTTTTGCACCTGTTTCTAGATTGGATGGAGTTAGAATACTTCTAGCTTATGCTACTTACAAAGGATTCAATGTATATCATATTGATGTTAAGTCTTCATTTCTTAATGGGATACTTACAGAAGAAGTATACATTGAGAAACCTAAAGGATTCATTGATAACACTAACAAGAACAAGGTATGTAAGTTACATAAAGCTTAATATGGTTTGAAACAAGAACCTCACATATGGTATGAGAGATTACACTCTTATCTAATCAAAATAGGATCTTAGAGAATAGGTGATAACATTAATGTTTACTTGAAGTGTGACAGTGATAAAAAAACAAATTGATAGCTGAAATTTTTGTTGATATTATTTTTGGAGGCAATGACACTTTATGTAAAGGATTCACTGATGAAGTAAGAAAAGAGTTTGAAATGTCAATGATTGGAGAGATTAATTTCTTTTTAGGTCTATAGATACAACAAGTTATTGGAGGGATTTATATTACACATGCTAAGTATATCAAAGAGATCCTCAAAATTTTTGGTATCGAAGTTTCCAAGCCTATTGGAACACCTTTGGTTACTGGATGTAAATTATCAAAAGAGGATGAGATACAAGAGGTGGATAATACTCTTTACCACTCCATGATTGGTAAGTTGCATTATGTTGTTCACATCCGACCTGATAGAGAGCATGCTCTTGGGATTGTTGCAATATTTTCTTCAAATCTAAAGGAAACACTTATGTATGCAGTAAAAATAATATTGAGATATCTGAAAGGAACATAAGAATTTAGTTTATTGTACAAGAAAGGAGGTAATTTTGATCTACAAGTCTACAAGGATGCAAATTTGGATGAAAATGTTGATGATAGGAAAAGTACTAATGGAGGTGTATTCTTTCTAGGTGAAAGATTGGTCACATGGCTGAGACAGAAGTAAACTTAAATTTCACAATCTACTGTCAAGGCATAATATGTTGATGCTACTATGATTTGTGAAAATATAGTATGGATTAAACAATTACTTGAAGGTATGCAATAAGAGATCACAGATCAGGTTACTATTTTTTGTGATAATATAAATGCTATTAACATATCAAAGAACCCAATTCTGCATTCAAAGACCAAGCACATTTCTATAAAGTATCACTACTTGGGAGAACAAGTTCAAGAGAATAATGTGTGATTGGAATATATGAATTCAAAGGAAAATTGACTGATATCTATACAAATCCACTACCTAAAGATTCTTTTGAGTATCTCATAGGTAAATGAGGGGGTCTTCCCCTATCCAATATTCACTAAAGAGCATGAGGCATGTTGCATCAAATCTATATTTCATTAGAATATCTATTACTGAATCGATGTTAGTATGAAATACTTTAGGTGATTCCTTAAATTGTGAAGAGATTTTTGTATGCAATGTTTTATGCTCATACATGTTAGGTATAATCCATTACTCGAACAAATTTTCAAGAGTATTTATTTTTGGCATTATTGTCAAAGATTGAGAGAATGAATTGATTACATTTATTCTTAAGGGAGATATTGATTAATTAGGATAGAATGAGTGAATTTCTAATATATACTCATGAAGAAGAATTAGAATGTATGCTACAGAAACAAAATATTTATCCAAGAGGGAGATTGAGATTGAAAGATCGGAGATCAAAGTAGAAACAAAAATATCGACTCAGAGGGACTACAGTTATGTGTTGGAAAGTTTCCATCATCAATTTCTATAACATTTTTATAGTGGTTACCATCAATGCCACATAGGGATATTATTAATCAACTGATGAAGATCATATGGAGATAATGAAGACTGAGTGATATCGAGTATCATGATTGTAGAAATGGTTAGATTAGTTATTGTTTTATCATTGATGCCAAGCATGTGATTAATTTTTTTAAATTATGTTACCATATCTTAAGAGGAGAAGTTGATTGGGTGACAAATATAGATTATACAATGATGAAGTAATGATGATATAGTTTTTTTTTCTATATATTTGATGTTATCAAATTTGTACAATTGATTGATTAAGTCAGAAATTTCAAAGAGTTAAATTTATGACTGGAAGAGTTAATTTACCAAACTAGATAAAGTTACTCGGAAGAATGTTATCTAAGTTGGTTACAGTTACCAAACACCAAGTAAGATTCAAGCACTGAGCATCGAAGATGAGTTAGACACCTAGCAGTGAATGAAGACAGTTACCAAGCACAAGATATTGATAATAAATGATGATAAGATCAAATTTAATGTGAAGCGATGATGAGATGGATGAGGATATAAATTAAATGAAGTTTTTTAGAAGATCTACGAACATGAAAATTAAATGAGAAGATCTAAGGTGAAGATCAACTGGTTAAACCAAAATATGTGAGTTCCAAGAAATGTTCAAGTTCTGAGGTAAAAGTGAAATGGTTTACGAAGTTGAGAATTATGAAGAAGATAATCCTATGACTGAGCGCAAATGATGGAAAATATAATTAAGGAGATGAAGAGGCAAAATTATGTCTATATAAATAATGAGAAATTAAAAGAAGTTAATGTTGTTGGAAAGTTGAACAAAGAAGAAGAAGAAGATAAAGAACATCATTTACCGAGTAGAACAAAGAAATAGAGATTGAAGAATCTATAGTCTGAGAAAGAGATAAATAGAGTATGTGATGCTAGTATTCAATGGAGAATAAAGGATCTGACACAAGAAAAGGTAGTTTCTATATTTATATATTAAATTTTTACTATTTTTTATTAGTATTTGTAATAGAGAAATCTCTTAACCGAGTGAATTTAATCATCCTATTTGTAAAACATAGAAGTAGGTGATATTCCAAAAGAGTGTTTAAAGACCTCTAACAAGGTCACTCCTAATAGGGTGAAGATCTTAACAGATCTGAGGTAAATCCCCTAATAGGGTCACATTTATCAAATGTGTTTGTAATCTTTACTAGGATAAGTTCTTAACCGGGCGTACTTCAAAAGGGTACAATTTTTATCAAGTGGGTCACAATTCCCACATAGTTTCTTCCCAAATTGGGTTTCCTCATTAAATCTAGTGTTAATTGAGTTAAATAAGGTGTTAATTGTGTTAATTTGATGCTAATGAGTTTGAATGATTGATTTACATATTTAAGATGTATGGTTATTTAAGTTATTAAGTTATTTGGCGAATTGGTTATTACTATATTCAGTGTTATCGAGCGAATCAGTGAGTTTAGTTTTAAGTGTTTAAGTTTGATTTTGTCCGATTCACCCCCCCCTTGAGTGGACCAATAATTAGGTATCATTTTATCAAAGAATTAGTTGAGAATAGTGAAATAAAAATGGAGTTTTGCAGGTCTGAGTAGCATCTAGTAGACATTTTTACCAAGCCATTGGACATTGCAAGTTTTGAGTGCCTAAGGAGATATCTAGGTGTAGTGAATATGGATCAAGCATGATCTTGTTTGTCTAGTATTGACAAAGGGGGAGTGCTATATTTTCAACCAAATGAGATTTCTTTGACCCCCTCTCTAATGTCTCCAATAAATTTCCTCAATTTATTGCTTCTTGGAGTAAATCAGATTTTGTGTGGACTTTTGCAAGATAAGTTCATATTAGATTTTAGGGAAATCTGATTTTTATTTGGACATAATTCTCTATAAAGAGAAGAATATTTTTATTCTTCTATATGTAAGAAATTAAGTTGTCTTTTTTATGCATCTAAAAAAGATTGTTTTTTGTAGTGCTCTATTTTATCAGATATTTTTATTGCAATAAAAGTTGTAATTGATTATTTGTTGAGTAGTGATTGCTTCAGATAATGATGTGAGATCTCTAAAGAAGCTCTAGGAAATTTGTATGCAACCCCATATAGATACAAGTTTATTTCATTTATTTTAGAAGTTATTTTCAGTTTAATAGAAGCAAGAAGAAGCTTGCATATCTCCAGCTCTCTTTGTGTTTTGATGTCTCCTTTTTTATTCCATTTTTCATTCCTAGTGATTGGGAAATAGAGTTTCAATATCTGTGCATATGCTATGTTTTTTTTGTGCCCTTCCATTGGGATGTAGTTTATTGCTGATTATAGAGAATTTAGTTGTGATTTTTAAGATTATATAGTCTCTTTATAATCTTTACATGTTGATGTGCATATTTTTGTAGAGGTATAAATATTCTTATAAGTATACATTGTTGTTTGATAAAAAATTGATTTATCCACAAATAAAATAGAGATTAATATTGATATTTTTTTTTATTAAGGGGCCAAAGCTAAAAGTTTGGATTAATAATAATAGTATATATAGTAGGATACATAGTGATTCTAAACCACATTCTAGAGAAGACTGTGTGAGAAAGACAGCTTAATACAAAAAAAAATGGAGCCTTAAAGCTCTTGTCTACATATTGGAGACTACCTATTTAAAAAAGAAGAGACTACCTATTTAATTGTTGCCCGATGAAGATGATGAGACATTAGAATCCTCTTGATCAGGTTCTACCTCCTCCTCAGTATCGTCACCCCCATGGTCTCTTCCTCTTCTTCTGCGTCCTCTCAATCATCTTCCTTTGACTCTGCATTCCCCACTTCCTCTTCCTCTTCCTCATCATTTTCCCCCACATCTGCATTATCTACCTCATCATTCTCTAAAAAGTTTAATATTGATCTTAAATTTATCAAGATTCTTCTATAGTTAATTTGAATGAGAGAGGATGAACATATCAAACATTCTATGAGTGGTTAGAATTAAAGAATTTAAACAATAATTTTTTAAAGATTCTTTTGTATCCTATCAGTGAGGGCATGCATTTTTCAATTAGCTTATACATCCATATAAGCTTACAATTTTTTTAGTTGCATCAATTTTGAATATGTCATCCTAGATAGTCATTGAATCTTCAATTAATACATTCAGTTTTTTATCTATCGTCGTTCCACTATAAGTATGTATCTATTAATAAATAATTCATATTACCATGTTGATGTATAGTTATTTGTATCCCAAAAGTATTATTTTGCACACCTTAGTGTATTTTTTAATGAAAGTAATTTAGTCATGTAACATAACACCAACCTCCACTCTTATATTTTAAATCTTAATATAAATTTAAACTTTGTAGAGCATGATCCATATGGATAATTAAATTTTACACATGCATATGGTCTATGCAAGCTCATACTTATCACATTGGGAATTATATGCAAGAAATTTAGTATATGAAATAAATTAATTTCTAAATTAATAATGGTAGAGTTACTCTTGAAATTAGGATGATTGAGGACATTTAACTTTAAAATAAAATGTTTAGGTGATTTCAATTTAAAAGGAGAAGAATCATGGATTTTTTTTGTTAATGTTATCTTGTATTTTGATTGTTATAGGATGACTGGTTAGATTAACTCAATAGTTCATAGCATACACATAAATTTCTGTAATTAATAATCTAATTTTTAAAATATTCATTCTTTTAGATTAAAATATCCATCTAAAACCCCAAAGGAACGATCAATAATCATGGTCAATGATTAAGACCTCATGTTATTATACAAGACAGAAAAATACCAATTCATTATGGCCACTCTTTATGATTTGTATTATGCACCTCATATAGGTTACATAATCAAATCACCAAAATTTCACTAATTTATAAGTATATCCTTTTTTTATCCACAACATATGTGGTCATAAATGTTCATGGTATCAAGTTCCATACAAACATTGGTGCTTCTTTGAAAAGACTAAAGATCAAATATATAAACCTACGTAGCATGTTAAGGTATATATTACCTTAATTCTGTTATAATTTAGGGTTTTTGTTGTACCAAAAGATCGACCTATTAATGCTCAATACAACCACTAGACTTATAGAAGACACAGGAGGTTGTTAAACCATATCATTAATCCCCATGAGGGATGCTAGAACACTACCAACAATCCCCCTCCCAGCATCACTCATCGCGGCCTATGTAATTTGAACCTATAACCAAGCTCTGATACAAATTGTTAGTGGTGGAGGAGCACCTAGGCAAACTCCCAATGCTTAATCAATTTTGGCTTGTAACTTACTCTATCCAATTCAATGATTTAATTTTGACCTTAGAAGGTCTTGTATGGTGTGTGACTAGATGGACTAGTAGTTAGTGCTAATCCAATATAGTTTAGTTAATTTTTCTTAAATGCTTGTTTTGTCTTAGAATTGGGAAAATGAGTCTAAATGTATCCTAGAATTAGATGAGAAGTGGAAAGTTTGAAAAAAGGCTGTAATGATGTGTATTCATCAAATGAAGAAGGATAGAGGTCATAAAATTTAGTTATGAGCATTTATGCAAAAGATGTTAAATGTTGTCATGACAACATTTTGCAAGATTGCAAATGCTGCATGCAACATAGACAACTTTTTTATTCCTTTCAAAATGGAAGAAGTAAATCAATGCTAGTGGCCTAAAATTATGGAAGAGTCATATTAAGATACTCCAAGGCTCATTTCCCAAAAGAGGTGGAATGTAATCAATGTTTTTGAATAGCAATAGAGCTCTGCAATTCTATTTTCTGCAACAGTCGAAGTGTTTTGAGTTAACGAGTGTTCTGATGGATTGAACTGACATATATAATGTTGGATCTATGTTTACTGGGAGATTTGAAGATTTTTTAGTTTAGTGATCAAGTTTACTAGAGTAGATTAGATTGCTTTTGTAAATTTTTTAGGAACTAGCATAGTTGTTGGGGTAGACACAGTAGTTTTTAGTTTCATGGCTCCCCCATAGAATCCAACCATGGGAAAATTCTTCTTGTAGATGAATATGTTAGGGGAGCCTATGTACAGTGTAAATATGCAAGGAGGAGTTATGAGGAGTCGAGTAGCCATTTTTAAAGTTATGCCCTAGGCGAGAAAAGCGTATCTGGCTAGGTGTATAACAAAGAAATATTTGGGTGCCATTGCAAGGGTATGTTTGGGAAAAGAAAACCAAGTGTAGGTTTGGAATAATTAGGGTCTAATAGAACCCTTTATATGAACTAAGGTCCTTACCAATCCATATGGATATATTTCTGGATAGAAATTAGATGACTATAACCAATGCACAATAATATCCCTATTTGACATATATTTTAGGATAGTAGTGTACGGATGACTTAAGAATCTAAAACCTTGAAAATATCTAAGGTCTTGGAAAAGGGTGTCTGAATCCTAAGTTTTTTTTAAGGGTTGTTTGGGAGTTTTAATAAATAATCTAGCAAAACCCTCTATTAGGGCTAATTGGCAATTAGGCCTATTAGGACCAAAAGCAGTGTGAATTTTGAACTTGATTGTTTTGAGTTTGAAGACCCATTCAAATGGGATTGATAGGATGTCAAATGGATGTCTTAGTGATGAAAATATCCCTTGTAGCACTGATGGGTTAAACACAAGAGAACTAACTCTTAGAATGGAGTTAGAATAGTATTAGGGTTGGAGATTTGAGACTCTTAGGGTTCTAGAAGAGAAATAAGATTCCTAAGAAGAATAGGACAAGCAGAGTCCTAAGTTGAGAAAGTGCAAAGAAAACTGTGGAGCACTTTCATCAGATTGGTATCAGAGCATACTTGATTTGTCTTGTGGTTAATGTTCCAACTAGAAGAATTGGTAGGAGAGTCTAAAATGATGACCAATGCAGAGTTGGATAAGAAGGTAGATCATCAAGAAGTGGAGAATAGGATGCTCAGAGATAGATTGGCCCAATTAGAGAAAAAGGTAGATGAAGTTGATGAGAAAGTAGAAGAAGTGAAGGATAAGGTTGAAGGGAAAGGAAAAGAGATTTCCATAGAAGATGAAGTCCCTAAAGCTGACCCTATCCTTGATCAGGAACCATTATTGAAGGCATTAAAGGATTTGTGTGGTAAAGCACTAGAAGGAGTTCCTATCTTTAGTGGAAAGATGGAACCAGAGCTAGTCATTGATTAGATAGAAGGACTAGAAAACCATTTTGAGTGTGATGGAATCAATGAGGTTCAAAAGGTGAAGGTTTCTAAATTGAGACTGAGAGGGTCTAGACTCACTGAGAGAGAGAGAGAGAGAGAGAGAGAGAGAGAGAGAGAGAGAGAGAGAGAGAGAGAGAGAGAGAGAGAGAGAGAGAGAGAGAGAGAGAGAGAGAGAGAGAGAGAGAGAGAGAGAGAGGCACATTGCTTCATGGAAGGCTATGGTTGCAAAAATCAGAGATGCTTATATCCCCAAGGATTTTGAAATCCAATTGCATAAGAGAAGACAAGGTTTGAGACAGAAGGACCTAGATGTAAACTCCTATACTGAAGAGTTTCATAGACTTTGCATCAGATATAGAGTTTTGGAGGATGAGAAGGTTAAGGTAGGAAGATATCTTCATGGTCTTAAGTATACCATACAAGATGAGACGAGTCTCTTGACTTCAGACACCATTCAGAAGTGCTGCCAAATTTATATCAAGGTTGAAGAGAAGCTGAGAAAGAAACAAGATTCTAGTACTACCAGAGGAAGAGGCAGAGGAAGATACACTATATGGTAGAGGGGTGGATATAGTGGAAGGAGTTCTAAACCAAAGAATCAAGGGGAGACTAAATTTGTTGAACAATAAGAAGGAAACTCCAACAGAGCGAGTTCAAATAGAGGAAGAAACTCTAATAACAGAGGAAGAGATAGTAGTCAAGGAAGACGTAACTATTTTGCCACTATAAAGTGTTACCACTAGAACCAGATGGAATATCCTACATATAGGTGTCTAGAGAAGGGTACTAATTCTCAAGGAAGTGACAAAAAGGTGAATTATGTCCAAGAAGAGACTAGTGGTGGAGACAAACACCTTGAGGTTCCCTTAGAATCAGAAGAAGGTGAGAATCTTGTGATGAGAAGAACTATGATTAAGGAAGCCTATTCAAAGGAGATCACTATCTAGGGTGAAATTCAAAATGATGGGGAAAGTGTGTAGAGTCATTATAGACTTAGGATATACTAACAATATAGTGTTAGAGGAAGAAGTCAGCAAGTTGAAGATGATAAGAATACCCCACACCAATCCTTACAAAGTCACCTGGCTAAACAAAGAGAAACATGTCCTTGCCAATTAGAAAGCTTGGGTGGAGTTTTCAATTGGGAGGTATAAGGATAAAGTACTATATGATGTATTACCTATGGATGCATGCCACCTAATCCTAGGTAGACCATGGAAATTTGACAGACATGCTGTGCATGATGGAGTAAAGAATTCATACTCTTTCAAGAAGGACAATGTAACATTTAAAATATAGTCATTGACAGAAGATGCAGAGATGAAGTCATCTGGCCCCAATGTTCTCATGGTAAGTGAGAAAGAGTTCTTAGAAGCCCTAGAAGAAGGAGAAGGAGTTGGATTTGAATTGGTGTTGAAGCCAAAAGAAGAGACTGGAGACAAGATAGTCAAGAGGATAGACTTGCCAAAAGAAGTGCAGGATCTATTGTAGAAGTATGAAGGCATTGTCAGTGATCAAAAAACATCATCCCTACCACCTAAGAGGTTTGTAAGACACCAAATAGACCTTATCCCTGGAGCTACCCTTCCCAATAAGGATGCATATAAGATAGATTCTCCACAAAATGAGGAAATAGCTAGACAGATTCAAGAAATCCTAAGCTAAGGTCTGATTAGGAAAAGTATTATCCCTTGTGCCATACCCACTATCCTAGAACTAAAAAGGGAGGAAATTGGAACCTTTGTACTGATTCTAGAGAAATTAATAGGATTAGCATAAGGTATAGGCTCTCAATCCCTAGGATAGAAGACCTAATGGACTGTCTAGGAGGAGCAAGGTATTTTACCAAGATCAAAATAAAGAGTTACTATCATCAAATAAGAGTAAATGAATGGGATCATGAGTGGAAGACAACCTTAAAAACCATAGAAGGACTGTATGAGTGGCTTGTAATTCCATTTGGGCTATCGAATTCCCCATCTACATTCATGAGATTGATGAATGAGGTCCTTAAAGATTACATTGGAAAATTTGTGGTGGAATACTTAGATGACATACTCATCTATAAAAAAATAAGAGAACACCTCAGACATCTAGAAATGGTCTTCAAGAAGCTACTTTAGGAGAAGCTCATGATAAACTTGGAGAAGTGTGAATTCATCAAACAAGAACTAGTGTACCTTGGGTTTGTATTATCTCAAGGCAATCTCAAGATGGATCCAAGAAATGTGGAAGCTATCATCAACTGGCCTACTCCAAGAACAACCGATGAGTTAAGAAGATTTTATGGCTTAGCACAATACTATATCAAGTTTATAAAACAATTTAGTGCAATTTGTGCTCCTATGCTTGATACTATCAAGGGTGGTATGAAGACTAAATTTTAGTTGATGAACAAGCTAACCATGGGTTTGAGATGTTGGAAAAGAAGATTGCTACCCAACAAATTTTGGTTTTTCCCAGCTTTGAGAAGCTATTTACAGTGGAATGTGATGCCCATAATGTATCCATTGGTGCTGTCTTGAGCCAAGAGGGAAGTTCAGTGGCTTTCCAATCTGAGAAACTAAGTGAATCCAAGAAGAAATACTATTCTTATGACCTAGAGATGTATGCTCTGGTCCAAGAACTGAGAAAGTGGAGGCACTATCTGCTTCCAAAGGAGTTCATAGTCTATTTAGAAAATCAAGTATTAAGTTTCTTGAACTCACAGGACAAACTCAGTCACAAACACATGAAGTGGGCGGGTTACCTGCAAGCTTACACCTTCAAAATCAAATACAAGAAGGGATTGCAGAATAAGGTAGTAGATTCCATGAGAAGAAGATCCCTAAACATTGAAGAGATACAACTATAGAGCATGGGGATAAACAACTTCAAAGACCTATATGCAGAAGATGAAGACTTTGTAGACATTTACAAGGTATGCCAAGAATATAAGAATCACTTTCATAGTCAATTCTCTGAATATACCTTATAGAGTGGACTATTGTTTAAACATAGTCAATTGTGTGTCTGTAGGGGGTCTATAAGGGAGAATCTAATCTAGGAGAAACACAATGGTGTACTTAGTGGCCATTTGGGTGTCAATAAGACACAAGAATTGGTTCAAAGATTTTACTTTTGGCCCAAGCTGAATTTGGATGTTAAGAAGTATGTAGAAAGTTGTGTTATTTGTAAAAAGGAGAAAGGTACATCTACTAATGTAGGCCTATACCAGCCTCTACCCATTCCAAACAGACCATTGGAACATCTGAGCGTGGATTTTGTAGTTGGATTAGCCAAGTCAAAATAGGGAATGAATATCATTTATGTTATTGTAGACAGATTTAGTAAGATGGCACAATTTGTACCTTGGAAGACAACACATGATGCAAGTCAGATAGCTTCATTATTCTTCATGGAGGTAGTCAGAATACATGGTTTTCCATTGAGTATAGTGTCAGATAGAGATACAAAGTTTATGAGTCATTTTTGGAAGACACCCTGGTAGAATCTAGGAACCAACTTGTCTTTTGGATCTGCATACCATCCTCATTATGATGGCCAAAAAGAGGTAGTAAATAGGAGTCTTGAAAATATCCTAAGGTGTTTAACTAAGGAGTATGGTGAAACTTGGGACCAACTCATTGGGCAAGCATAATATGCCTAAAATGACACAGTGAATAAGACTACTGGTAAGAGTCATTTTGAAATAGTTTATGGAATTCATCCAAGAGGCATATATGAGCTCATATATCTGAAGGATAGAACCAAGGGAGTGGATATGCAGATGACTGTGCACATTCTATGCAAGAAGTCCATGAGATAGTGAGGAAGACACTGATTGAAAATACAAAGAAGCTGAAGAGAAAAGTGGATGAGAGTAAAAGAGATGTCCAATTCAAAGTTGGGAATCTAGTGATGGTTCACCTCAACAAAGAAAGATTACAAAAAGGAACACCACATAAGCTTTAGATGAGAAGAATTGGCCCATGTATCATACTGGAAAAATATGGAGCAAATGCCTAGAAGCTAGAACTTCCAGAGGATATGGGTCTATCTCCAGTGTTTAAGGTTGTAGACTTAGTTTTATACAAAGGCCCAATCCTAGATGCAGATTGGATTTTGACCGAAGTTATACAGGAGGTGGAGGAACTCAACTTGCCATCCACACCAATCAAGAAGGTAGAACATATATTGGACTCTAGGGCCTACAAGAAGACAAGAAAGAAATAACCAAGAACACTTAGTGAAGTGGCATGGACAAATGGATGCAGATGCATTTTGGGTAAAGAAATCAAAGTTCAAAAAGTTGGGCATTGACTCAAACTTACTCAATCCAAGGGTCGATTGAAGCTTTTTCATTTAGGGAGGATGGTGTAGGAGCACCTAGGAAAACTCCTAATGCTTAATAAAATTTGGCTTGTTATTTACTCTATCCAAGTCAGTGATTTAGTTTTGACCTTAGAAGGTCTTTCATGGTGTGTAACTATATGGACTAGTAGTTAGTGCTAATCCAATCTAGTTTAAGTTAGTTTTGCTTAAATGATTGTTTTGGCTTAGAAATGGGAAAATGAGTCTAAATGTATCATAGAATTAGATGAGGAGTGGAAAGTTCCTAAAAATTATTTAATAATGTGTATTCATTGAATAAAGAAGGATAGAGGTCCTAAAAGTTAGTTATGAGAATTTATGCAAAAGATGCTAAATGTTCTCATGACAACATTTTGCAAGATTTCAAATGTTGCATGCAACATAGAAAACTTTTTGATTGCTTTTAAAATGGAGGAAGGGAATGAATTATAGTGGCCTAAAATGATGGAAGAGGCATATTAAGATACTCCAAGGCTCATTTCCCAAAATAGGTTGAATGTAATCAAGTTTTTGAATAGCATTAGAGCTCTGTAATTCTATTTTTTGCAACAGTCAAAGTGCTTTGAGTTAATGAGTGTTCTGATGGATTGAACTGACAAATATAATGCTTGATCTATGTTGATTAGGATGTTTTAAGAGTTATTTGTTCAGTGATAAATTTTTCTAGAGTAGATTATATTTCTTTTGTAAATTGTTTAGGAACTAGAAAAATTGCTGGGGTGGACAGAGTATTTTTTAGTTTCATTTCTCCCCCATAGAATCCAAATGAGGGAAACTTCTGGTTGTGGATGAATATGTTAGGGGAGCCTATGTAAAGTGTAAATATGCAAGGATGATTTATGAGGAGTTGAGTAGCTATTTTTAAATTTATGCCCTAGGCAAGCAATGCGTGTCCAACTACGTGTATAACAAAGAAATATTTAGGTGTCATTGCAAGGGTATATTTGGGAATAAAAACCAAGTGTAGGTTTGGAAGAATTAGGTTCTAATAGAACCTTGTCTATGAAATAAGGTCCTTACCAATCTATATGGATAGATTTCTAGATAGAAATCAGATGACTGTAACCAATCCACAAAATAGCCCTATTTGACGTATATTTTCGGACAATAGTGTATGAATGGCTTAGGGATCTAAAACCTTTAAAATCTCTATGGTCTTGGAAGAGGGTATCTAAATCCTAAGTTTTTATTTAGGGTTTTTTTGGATTTTTAGGAGATAATCAAGAAAAACCCTCTGATTAGGGCTAATTGGCAATTAGGCCTATTAGGACCAAAAATAGTGTGAATTTGGAACTCGATTATTTTGAGTTTGAAGACCCATTCAAATTGGAATGATAGAATTTAAAATGGATTTCTTAGTGATGAACATATCCCTTGTAGCACTGATGATAAAGTTTGAGAAGTTTGAGCTTGGAATCTTCCAAGAGATTATAGTGACAAAGAGTAATTTCAATGTTGGAAAGCCTTCAAGGTTAAACACAAGAGAAATAATTATTAGAATGTAGTTAGAATAATATTAGGCATGGATACTTGAGAATATTTAGGTTCTAGAAGATAAATAGGAATCCTAAGTAGACTAGGACAAGCAGATTCGTAAGTTGAGCAAGTGCAAAGAAAACCTTGGAGCACCTCCATCAGTTAGGATTAAGTAATATTGAGAGGGGGTGAATCAGTATTACAACACTTTATATTAAAATTAAACCAATTCCAAATAAATCATTAGATTATTAAAATTAAAAGAACATTAACAAATAAAACATAAATCACAACACCATTATTTGTTGTTGAGGAAACACTAGTCAAGGGAAAACCCTAGTGGGGATGGTGATGACATATAACTGATTGAATGTTTGATAATGCTAAAATTTATAATAATGCAAGGCATTAAATTAGTTAATGGTTTGTATTGTCATTGATGTCAACTTGATATAATCTGTATGGTCATGTACATAATGCCAAAGACTTCAGAGAATCAATGGAACAAAGGTTATGCTTTCATCAATGCATAAAAGTCAAGTATTCACTAAGTGACAGACAACACTGACGGAGTGCACACCATTGGTAAAGCCAAAGAAGAAAAGTCACAATGATACCTGACTTACTCAAGATAGTGTTTCCCAATGAAGAAAACCACAGGTTGCCCGATGAACTGAGGATAGTGTTTCCCGATGAGTAAAAATCCAACGATGCCCGACGGGCAGAGATCCCAAAGCTAACTGGAGTCACACCAACGGAACTAGCAGTTGTAACCGACAACTAACTGAAGAGTTGACCGATGGAGTAGATAGTTTAGAAAACAAAAAAATATGTAGCTAGTAAGAGATAAAGATAGACTTAACTGGTTGTTTTCATAATTTTATTTGACCAGAGTTATGTGATTGATTTAGAGAAGATTTGTACATTTGGCAAGAAGATAACTATGAGATAAATCATGATTTATGCTTTAAACCAGATTGGCTAGATTTTTTTTCACGCCAAGAATCAAGAATAAAGAAATAATGAATATCATGTCTATATAAGAGACAATCTTAACTCATTTCCAAATACAACAAGGGGGGTGAATAAAAAGGAAGATGCTGAAGAGAAACTGATGTGTTGGTGTTATTTCCTATTTAAATTGTGCCTTGTAATTTTCCTATGGTCCCTTGTCATTGGTAGTGTCCAAGGATTTAAAATCAAGATTAAAATTATTCTTATGCCTCTGCAAAGTTTTCTCAAACCACTAACCTAGTTGAAAATGGTGGAAAATGACTAAAAAACCCTAACTGTCTTGGCCAATTCTATTTTCATGTTACTTTTTTGGTCACTTAAGTTACCTCAAGTCATGTGTTCATGTTAAATGGGTTTCTTTTTACAAAAATACTGTGTTATCCTAACCACTTTAATAATTCCTAAGTCACGCCATGAAAAAACCCTTTTATGTCATTGTCTTATGTGGTGAGCAAGTCGGTTTTGATCGAACGACCCACTTATTAGCTTAATCAAAAGGTAAATGACATCTATTGGTTAAGAAATTAAGTGGTGCTGATGCGTGTCCTTGGTGGGGCCAAACAGTCATAAAGGTTCTCAGTTAAATAGTGGGCAAGTATGAAGGGATCTGATGGCTTTCTTAATGGCTTAAACGAAAAGTGCGTGACATCTAATGGGTAAGTGATTAAGCAATAGCGACACCTGTCCAGGAAAGAATGTGGGTCCAGTCACAGACAACATAAAGGATGCTAAAGCCCAGAAAGATCTAACGGTTAGCTTAATGGCTTATACCCAAGATGCACGACATCTATCAGGAAAGCCATTAAGCGGTGATGACATCTGGCAGTTGGTGGACACGAACATTCAGAGCTGGCAAGAGTTTAAACCATATTCAAGTTGTCTTATATCTAATGGTCCACTTAATTTCTTAAAAGGAAAGTGCTCGACATCTAGTGAGTAAGCAATTAAGCAGTGGCGACATGTATCTGCGGTGGATAGTTGTTTTCAGGAAAATAAGATAGCCGTCAGATGCAAAGAACGATGTCCAGAATCTATGGCTCAAATTCAAAGTTGATAAAATGTGTTGCAGAGAGCTATTAAGCCATGAAATTGAAGCCTGTGAATTAATTACAGAACGTGTGGCAACTCCAGTCAAATTCAATTTGAAAGATTGATTTGATTGAGGCTGTAGAATTGATTAAGTCAACTTGCAGTCACAATGATTCATCAAAATCATTTGAGCAAAGATGGGATTGCAGACAAAATTGGCTTCACGCGACTTTGGTGCAGAATGGGTAAGCTTTTCTGATTCACTAGCATTCAGATTGTAGTGGGATTTGCAGTTCAGAAAGGTTTTTAGAACTTTGTCTCAGAATCTAAGTCTAGTATCGAAAGAAAAACCTTAGAATGGCCCCTAGAGTTGAGATTTCTAGAGAGGTTGATTACCAAAAAAGAAACATTAGGGAAGATTTGTTACATCAATTTCCACTGTCCACAGGAGATGACACTCAAATTAAAAGGGTATTTCCACCACATCCCCGCTTCAAAATTGGACAAGGGTTATATGATTCCAGTAGATGGGCAAAAGATGTTAAGACCAGTTTTGATGCCCTTACTCTGTTCAAGACAACCTGTAGCAAGAGGAATGCCCCTACCCCAGACTGTAACATCTGGGAGTTAGATGTGGGAAAACTGATAGCACCTGTTGTGTTCATGGACATTGATTTGTTCACTTTATTTGCAAACACTTATGATAAGGTGGCTAGGGTTGTTAGGTATACTTAGGGAAATGTGCTATTGACTGTATCAGTTGATGAAATCAGAAGGATCTTCAAGATGACTGACTCCACTGAGCATATGGATGATATTGATTTTGAGTACTTTAAATAAGTATACCACAATCAGAGAGAGTATTACAGGGATGAAGCATTGAAGGGGTATTTTAATAAAAGAGGGGACTTGGTTGTAGTAGGGCCTAGGACCCCAAAACCTTTGAATTTGGATCTTTTTAATGGCAAGGCCAGAAAGATGTACAGTGCTCTCTGCCATGTTTTGGGGGTAGATGAAGATGTAACAATTCCTGTCCATATAATGCTAATGGTTGTTCAAATTCTGCATCCCCACTTATCAGTAGTATTTGATTTTGCATCCTATATTGCTCAGGAGATGCATGAGGGTCTGGCAGGAATTCAAGACAGCAACATACATAAACCAATGGGATGGTATTCTCTCATGATGCATATGTTCTTGTTCAACAATACATAATTCTTTGAGGAAGAAATGGAATTGACTAAGTTCCAAGGTGATAAAGAATTGCCTGTTCAGATGTGTAGTGCATATTTTTCATGGGATAGGAAGAGGGCTAGTTATGTTTATTTTGATAAGCTTTTTTCAACTAGACTCAAGTCACTAGTGAGCAACCAAAATGCTAGGGTCTACACTAAAATGATGAGGCTTTTAAGGCCTATGAAATATGCCCTAGAGCTAAAAATTGCTCACAACTGGGCAGATCTAATTTTGTACCCTTTTTCTACAGTAATTAGGGTTTATGGATTTAGGGGAACCCCTTATGTGCTACCCTACAGAGTCCCACTTAATATTGGAGTATCAGAAATCATAAGGCAATTGGGTAGGCTACAGGAAGAAGCCCTAACCAGAAAGATGAAGGGAAACATCTTTCCTACCCTCACCAAAGCCCATCACTTCATCATAACCAAAGGTGGGTGGAAATAGTTTGACAAGTCTTTTGAGCCTTATCATTTAGCCACGTCTATGTCCAGATGTGCAGATAATGAAGAATTTATCATGGGTATGTTCAGGAAGAGGACTAAATGCTTTATATTAGAACATCAGTTCAACTACCCTGAGGATATCATCAGAAATATTTTTGACCTTGGTATTTAGGAAGTCAGGAAGGAGAAATTGATGGTATACGAGAAGTCTTTGGACTTTGTATGAAATTTTGACAAGACTTATGATCATTTAAAGGAATTTTTCCCATGGTCTTACAAAATTGAATCCCTAATAAGTCTTTTTGAGGGGATCATACAAACCCTAAATGAGAAGAAGCAAAGAGCAATTGAAAATGAACCAAAAAAAGCTCTTGTTGTCTTGAATAAATTTTCACAGGGGAGAATAGTCCCACCGGGGGATTATGTAGTGTATAAAAGGAGAGGATACACTATACTATTGCACCTAAAGCTGACAAACCTCTTCAGCATAAAGGAAAGAGGCCAGCAAATATCGATGTTCAAGAGGTGCCCTCTCCCAAAAGACAAAGGGTGGAAACAAAAGAATAAGAGAGTGAATTGTACTCTCCTTTCCAATGCCCTTTGCAATATGATGACCAAGCCATCGCTGAGAAATTGGTGCAATTGAGGAATGCTGGTGAAGTCGTTGTTACTAATCACGAGTTACAAGAAGGGATGCCAAAGGCACCTAAACATACATCAACTGACCTCATAGTAGAATATTTTGCTGGCAGGGAGTTAGATCCTATAACCAAACATGCCAGATATGAATTCTTGTCTGTTGACAATTTCATTAAAACTAGGGCATTCATTCAATTTCTATGGAGGTGCCACATTGATGAATTCAATCATAAGTGCCAAAAGCTACAAGAAGCCTAGCCCAAATCTGCTATAAAAGATATAAAGAAGGAGGTTAAGAAGGAGATGGTATCAAATTTTGATAAGATCACCCTTGAAGAGGGTAGAGAAATGATTAAGAAGCAGGGAGTTCTCATACTACCTCAATGGGATCTAGCAGATGCAGTAGTCTTTGATGCTGTCAGAAAGCAAGCAAAACCTATGAGCACTACTAGGACATCAATTGGTGCCCAGTTTAGTGAAGACCATGCAGCTCTAGCAATTTGGTCATTGAAGGAAAAAGACAAGAGGAGAATAAAGGAGGGTGATGATATTGAAGATACAGACAACCTAACTGTGAAGACCTCATTGCTCAAATAGCTAGTTTAATCCTAAGGGTAGATGAGAGAGAAAAGGAGGCTTATGCCAGTTTAAATGAGAAGTATGAATTTGTACTTAAAGCCTACAATGAGGAAAAGGTCAAATCCTTGTTGAAGGATAACAAAATAGCAGTACTTGAGGGTAAAAAAAAAATTCAAATTATGCCCCAAGGGGTAATTTCTTAGGAACCTCACCAACCCTCCTCCTCTAGTCCATTTGTGACATATCCCACATCCCCTGCACCTTTGAGTCCCACCACCCAAGAAGCCATTGATGCCAAAAGAGCATAATTAGAGGCTGAGAAAAGTAGGTTGATCAGTGAGAGATCAAGGCTAGAAGAAGAGGGTAAATGGGATCTTGAAGATTCCCCTGCATACAAAGAGGCTAAAGAATTGGTGAAACAAAAATTTTTTGATCAGATATTTTCCAACCTCAAAAGGTGTGCTAGTGAAGTCAACCTTTCTAACCTCTATCTACTGGGAAAGAAGATTGCAGGCATCATAAGAAAACATGATAATGAAAAGGAACAGTGGGATTTGATAATAAATAACTGGAAAGGGAAGGAAACCCATGTCAAATCCTTTAACTTTCTTCCAAAGGAGTAGAACAATATTGATATCATCCTGACAAGTACCCATAAATGTCTCAAATTGATGGTTAATTTGGACATCAAGAAGAACATGGTCATAAAGAGGGTCACAATTTTGAGAGAATAGTTCTCCAGGGATAGATATGACATGTTTCCCAACATGTTCAAAGAGGATGGGAACATAAAAAATGAAGCCTTATGGCTAAGGCAATTAAATGAAACACTAACCAGCAGAACAAAAAGTATTGTTACATTGGCAAATACTGGCTGGTTTATGTTCATAATTGATATTTTAAACAAAGCCAAGGCATTTTTTAAATCCTGGGAGGCGGAAGTTGAGAAAGCTAATGATGATTGGGAAGAATTTAGTAGGCAGAAGGATGAGGTCCTCATTTTGAGTTGGCCAAGTGATGAGGTGTTCACCACATGGGTTAGAAAGTATGGTATAGTCAGCCCGACAACATGAGACAGTAAACATAAAGGGGATAGCTAACACCAAAGAGGTTGAGTAGTTTGAGAAAATTAGATATTGGGGGCTATGGATCAGCAAGAAGACAAATTCTAGATGACAAGGACCTAGCCACCTCAGATCAACTTCAAGCATTCATGTGGTCATAGGACAAAAGATTACATGGCTTATAGCAAAGATTTGTTATCCCATCCGCCTAAAATTTTGTCTCATCTGAAAACTATATTTTGTCCTCTAGCCCAGTAATCTGTAGCTTGTTGCATCCTTATTTTCCAAAAGGATTCCAAGATGACTATGGCTGTCTATAAGTATCAAGTTGTAATATTGTAAAAGGGATGGTAAAAAATAAGACTACAAGGCATATTTCTAAATTGTGTCTAAATGTTGGTTTTGAGTCTTTTGAATGTACTGATATCAAATTACATTAATAAAATACAATGGAATCTCCATTTTTATATCAATGATGTCTTTTTTCATTTGCTATTAATTCTTGTATGTTCAATTTGTAAGGAATTTTGAGTATACTAGTTATAAAGTAGCCATGTTCTTGTTTGTGAGTTGCTTTCAAGGAGAGTTTTAAATCTTGCAGATAATTGCAGAGGGTTAGGGCTTATGTAGGGATTTGATACAGGGGTGTGAGGATGAGAGGATAGTTTGTAAGGCATTCTATCTGAGGTTTATTTGTATTTCCATTGATTATCTTTAATATATATATGCTCTATTTTTACTCTATCACCCATGATTAGGCACTGGTCAAAACGCTGACAAGTGGTTGTTATCACCAATTCAAATTTAATCAATCTTTGTATTTCTGTTATCTCAAGTACATGTCTAGCTAATTGTATTCAGTATAATTCAATTTAGTGATTCTTTGAAGAGTGAATCAATAGGTTATCCTTCCTAAGCCTAATGGCATAAAAATAAGGAGGATCACAAATCATTAATCCACTGTTAAAAAACTGCTGAAAGATAATGTTCTGCTAAAGGTGCACTTGCCTGGGTATGTGGAGCCCAAAGTGTAGAAGGATTTTTCATCCTTGTTAATTATCATTTTCCGTATGTGAATCTAACTTGGGTACACGAGAGTTTGGAATTTGTTGCTATTATAATTGATTCCACAAGAAAAAAAGCTAACAAATTGGTGACTCTACTAGGGAATTGCAATGTTCTAAGAGTCATGATCATGAAAGGATTTGTCCTTACAATATTGAGAAATTTTTTTTTTCTTCATAATCATTAAAACAAGTTTATTCTGCTTATCTGTCGTGGCACATTGTTTGAAGGTCCTGATTCTAAATATGATACAGATTTTGTCTCTATTGGAATAGTTGGAAACTCTAAAATATCTAATCTGGCCCTTTGTTTGTTTTCAAAGAGGAAGTCCACTGAATGGAAAAGATTTGTAGTTATGGATAATGAAAGATTTTTTTATTGAAGTTATCAGGTGAGGAATTATCAAGCCTTCTCTATCTACAAAGTTCCATATTCACTTATTGCTATAAGAAGAAATCTGAGATGGGACAAGGTGTTTTATCTCTATATATAATAATCCTCTACAAAGAGGTGGCGACTCTAACTTCTGTGTATTCCAGTATTGCATAGTGAAATATTTGTTTGTTCTATGAAATGAGCCGACAAAAATACTAGATCGTATTCTAAAATGAATCCTGAAAAGGGTCTTGGAGAAGAGCTCCATACGCCTCAAAGGAAACAATGGTCCAAAAGAGGGGCATCTAAACATGATTCCCAACATGCCTTTGAAGGAAGAATGGACATTCCCATTCCAGAAAGGAAGTCATCTTCATCTGAAGATGCAAAACCTATGGGACCAATTGATGCTTATAGAGATAATACCAATTTCGATCCCTTTAGGGATGGAGAAAATACTGACATAGGATTCTTTCCTGCCAAAGAAAATCTTTCTCCATCAGAAGAGACTTCTACTGCTAAAACAACATCATGTGATTCTGATAAGTTGCAAGATGAGATTGTGGCTTTGAAAATAAAAAAGAAAGAACAAGAAAAGGAAATGGCTGAAGCAGAGGAAAAATGCGGGAAAAGGATATATGAATTATTATTGGAAAGAGAAGAACTCTTAGTTGAGACTAGAAGGAATGACCTTAAGACTAAAATCCTGAGTCAAGAAGTTAAAGGTTTGGATCCATAATTGTTTGGTACCCTCAATGATTTGAGAAATAAATCCCCAAATAAAATCTCAATCCCTGACAAGGATGAGTTTGAGAAGGAAGGACTTGTCATTAGGCAGTTGTTCCCATATGAGAATGAACAAAATGTGAAACTCAAAGTAAATACTAAAGATGCCCCTGACAAAGGTAAGAAAAAGGTTGTTGGTATCAGCATAAATTTTCTAACCTTGAAGGAATACCTCAAATTGATTTGGACATTAAACAAGCCAGGAAGGCTAAAGATGAGTTGGCAAAACAACTAGAAAAGTTGGAATTGGAGGCTGCTGCAGCTGATATGAAGATGAAGATAGCATTACTTCATGCTACCAATAATACTACTACAAGTAGTTCTATGGATTTGAATCAAGGAGTACAACAATTAAATCCCTTTGCTGATATAAATGTGAACAATCAAGGTGGTGCTCCTAAAGTCCAAAAGTGTGGAAAGAACCCAAATGTTCAAAACTCTAGTCCTAATGTAGCTGCTCAACTTATGGGTCCTCACCCAAGTTTTCAAGATGCCAAGCCCAAGAAGAGTGTTCCTCCACATGTTCAACATCAAGGAGGAATTGCTGGACCAAATGGTGGAAACAAAAGAACAAGAGAGTGAATTGTACTCTTCTTCCCAATCCCCTTTGCAATATGATGACCAAGCCATCGCTGAGAAATTGGTGCAATTGAGGAATGCTGGTGAAGTGGTTGTTACTACTTAGGAGTTACAAGAAGGGATGCCAGAGGCACCTAAACATATAGAAACTAACCTCATAGTAGCAGAGTTTCCTGGCAGGGAGTTAGATCCTATAACCAAACAGGCCAGTGATGAATTCTTGTCTGATGACAATTTCATTAAAACTAGGGAATTCATTCAATTTCTATGGAGGTGCCACATTAATGAATTCAATCATAAGTGCCAAAAGATACAAGAAGCCCATCCCAATTCTGATAAAGAAGATATAGAGAAGGAGGTTAAGAAGGAGATGGTATCAAATTTTCATAAGATCACCCCTGAAGAGGGTAGAGAAATGATTAAGAAGCAGGGAGTTCACATACTACCTCAATGGGATCTAGCAGATGAAGTAGTCTTCGATGCTGTTAGAAAGAAAGAAAAACCTATGAGCATTACTGGGACACCAATTGGTGCCCAGTTTGGTGAAGATCATGTAGTTTTAGTAATTTGGTCATTGAAGAAAAAAGACAAGAGGAGAATAAAGGAGGGTGATGATATTGAAGATATAGGCAGCCTAATTGTGAAGAGGGTTGCTGACACTTCAGGAACTGAAGTAGCAGAACTCATTGTTCAAATAGCTAGTTTAAGCCTAAGGGTAGCTGAGAGAGAAAAGGAGGCTTATGCCAGTTTAAATGAGAAGTATGAATTTGTACTTAAAGCCTACAATGAGGAAAATGTCAAATCCTTGTTGAAGGATAACATAATAGCAATACTGGAGGGTAAACAAAAAATTCAACTTATGCCCCAAGGGGTAATTGCTTAGTAACCTCACCAACCCTCCTCCTCTATTCCATTTGCGACATATCACCCATCCCCTGCACCTTTGAGTCCCACCACCGAAGAAGCCATTGATGCCAAAAGAGAAGAATTAGAGGCTGAGAAAAGCAGGTTGATCAGTGAGAGATCAAGGCTAGAAGAAGAGGGTAAAAGGGATCTTGAAGATTCCTCTGCATACAAAGAGGCTAAATAGTTGGTGAAAAAAAATGTTCTGATCAGATATTTTCCAACATCAAAAGGTTTGCCAGTGAAGTCAACCTTTCTAACCTCTATCTACTGGGAAAGAAGATTGCAGGCATCATAAGAAAACATGATAATGAGAAAGAACAGTGGGATTTGATAATAAATAACTTTAAAGGGAAGGAAGCCCATGTCAAATCCTTTTAATCTCTTTCAAAGGAGTAGAACAATATTGATATCATCCTGACAAGCACCCATAAATGTCTCAAATTGATGGTTAATTTGGACATCCAGAAGAACATGGTCATAAAGAGAGTCACAATTTTGAGAGATGAGTTCTCCAGGGATAGATATGACATGTTTCCCAACATGTTCAAAGAGGATGGGAACATAAAAAATGAAGCCTTATGGCTAAGGCAATTAAATGAAACACTAACCAGTAGAACAAAAAGTATTGTTACATTGGCAAATACTGGCTGGTTTGTGTTAACTATTGATATTTTAAACAAAGCCAAGGCATTTTTTGAATCCTAGGATGTAGAAGTTGAGAAATCTAATGATGATTGGGAAGAATTTAGCAGCCAGAAGGATGAGTTCCTCAGTTTAAGTTGGCCAAGTGATGAGGTGTTCACCACATGGGTTAGCAAGTATGGTATAGCAACCCCGATAGCATGAGACAGTAAACATAAAGGGGACAACTAACACAAAAAAGGTTGAGCATTTTGAGAAAATTAGATATTGGGGGCTCTGCATCAGCAAGATGACAAATTCCAGATGACAAGGACCCAACCACCTCAGAGAAACTTCAAGCATTCAGGTGGTCATAGGATAAAAGATTACATGGCTTATAGAAAAGATTTGTTATCCCATCCACCTAAAATTTTGTCTCATTTGAAAACTATATTTTGTCCTCTAGCCCATTCATCCATATCTTATTGCATCTTTATTTTCCAAAAGGATTCCAAGATGACTATGGTTGTCTATAAGTATCAAGTTGTAATATTGTAAAAGGGATGGTAAAAAATAAGACTACAAGGTAGATTTCTGAATTGTGTCTAAATGTTGGTTTTGAGTCTTTTGAATGTACTGATATCAAATTTACATTAATAAAATATAATGGAATCTCCATTTTGATATCAATGATGTCTTGTTGCATTTGCTATTAATTCTTGTATGTTCAATTTGTAAGGCATTTTGAGTATACTGGTTATAAAGTAGCCATGTTCTTGTCTGTGAGTTTCTTTCAAGGAGAGTTTTAAATCTTGCAGATAATTGCAGAGGGTTAGGGAATATGCAGGGATTTGATACAGGGGTATGAGGATGAGAGGATATTTTGTAAGGAATTCTATCTGAGGTTTATTTGTATTTCCATTCATTATCTTTAATATATGTATGCTCTGTTTTGACTCTATCACCCATGATTAGGCACTAGTCAAAATGCTGACAAGTGGTTGTTATCATCAATTCAAATTTAATCGATCTTTATATTTCTATTATCTCAAGTACATGTCTAGCTAATTTTATTCAGTACAATTCATTTTAGTGATTCCTTAAAGAGTGAATCAATAGGTTAGCCTTCCTAAGCCTAATGGCATAAAAAGAAGGAGGATCACAAATCCTTAATCCACTATTAAAAAACTGCTGAAAGATAATATTCTGCCAAAGGTGCACCCACCTAGGTATGTGGAGCCCAAAGTGTAGAAGGATTTTTCATCATTGTTAATTAGAATTTTCCCTGTGAGAATCTAATTTGGGTACAAGAGAGTCTGACATTTATTTCTATTATAATTGATTCCAAAAGAAAAAGAGCTAACATGATGAAGGATAACTTCATGCAGTACTGATCAATCAAGCTGAAGGAAAAGGTAAGGAATTCTGCTGACACAAACAAAGAGTGAGCATAGCATCACAAAGCAGAAAGTGTGGAGCACAAAGAATTGAATTGATATATTGATCAGAGAGGTAATGTACTTAATAGATATGAAAATATGCAATTCAAGTTGCATTAGAAATAGGTCATTTTGTTTCAGTTTAACCATTGAAGCATCAAGTCTCCTAATAGAGTAGGACTTAACTGTCTTCTATATATTGAGGTACATCCCAATGAGTGTCAAAAAGGTTGATTCATGAAAGTAGCACTAGATTTGCCTAAAGCCTATTGACATTCTAAGAAAGAGGCTGATTCAAGGATGGTAGCAAACTGAGTTGCTCGATACTAAGTGACAACCTATATGTATAAAATCCTCTATCAAGGTCATACCTAAGAGTGTGTTTGTAACCTTTAAAAGGGCTGGCTCTTAACAGGGCTCACTTCAGAAGAGTAAAAATTTTGGGTACTGGTCCAAGTGGTTTTTCCCTCAATAGGGTATCCATGTTAAAATCCAAGTGTTATGTGTGTATGGTTTATTACTTTACTGTTTAACATTTCACATATGCATTTTTGCATATGTCAATATACTTTGCTTATTTACTATATTTTGGTAAATAGTTATACTACATATCGATAATCAAAGAGAATAAGGGCAGACAATTAATCATTATAAGTATTTCATGGCATGCATCTTGTAGGGACCTAATAATCTAAAGTTTATTTAATTGGTGGTTAGTGATTAAAGGATAGATTTTTGAGGCCACTGATTCACCCCCCCTCTCATTTATTACTAACAATTGGTATTAGAGCTTGTGTGCTTAGAAGGAAGGTTTTAAGAACTAAGTCAAAGATCACAAGATGAATAAACGAGATGTGCCCAAGTTGAACAAAGATAATTTTTCTTCATGGAAAAGCAGAATAAGACTCCACCTATCAGGTATTGGTAATGATGTTACTCAATTCCTTGAAACTGAATATGTGTTTCCCATAGGAGCACCAACAATTGAAGAAATGAAATAGAAGCATGAACATAATAGCATGATGATAGAGCTTGCTTCCTCACTCTTCGATGCTGAATTTGAAGATGTCAAAGAATGCAAATTTGCAAAGCAAATGTGGGACAAATTGAAGCTTGTACATGGTGGTGACAAAAATGTTTTGAGAGCCAAGGCAGAAAGCCTTATAGGAATGTTTGATTATCTAAAAATGAAAGAAGGAGAAAACATCACTCAGTACAACACAATAATTAAAGAGGTTGTCAATGCTATCCGAGGAGTTGGAGGTGTACTAGAGGAAGATACAGTGGTAAGTGAAATTCTAAGAACCTTACTGCCTACCTATGCTATTAGAGTATCTACCATTCAAGAAATGAGAGCAGTAGCAAATAGCAATGTTACTCTAGGCAATTTAATTGGAAGACTGATTTCATTTGAAAAGAATAACTTTGATAATAGTGTCTTACCAAACATAGAGTCTGCATTCAAAACTTCTATGAGAATAAGTAAATCAAATCACATAGACACTATAAGAAAAGATAGTGATAGTAAAAATGAAGAAGATGATCTTGATGAAATTGAAGCACCTATGGCCAGAACAATGCAGAGAGGCAAAGGTAAATATAAAGGTAAATTACCACTTGTTTTTTTTAATTGCAAAGAGATTGGAAACTTTGCTTCAAGATGTACTAACAAAAGAAAAGATGACAGAAGTAATGATAGATCTTTTGAGAAAAGGTCTGACAGAGGTGACTACAGGAGCTATCGAAAATCAGAAAGAAGAGATACCCGAGACTACAAGGACAAAGGAAAGAAGGTCAGCTAGCTAGAAAAATGCAAAGATGATGATACTGACACCAAATCTGATGAAGATATTGAGATGGTGTTTGTGGCTGTAAAGGATGATTCAGATGATGATGAAGAAAGGTATGTAGAAACAACTCTCATATCTAAAATTAGTAAAAATGATGTTTGGATCATATATAGTGGCCACACTCATCATATGACCGGTGATAATAAATTTTTTGAGACTTTTGAATACTACAAAGGTGGATCAGTGAGAATGGGAAATGACACACCTTGTCCAGTTTAAGGTAGAGGAATAATAATGTTGAATAACCAGATAAAATGTGAGAATGCTTATTGGGTAAATGGATCGAATTATAATCTATTGAGTGTTTCTCAATTGAATAATTTAGGTCACAAAGTATCATTTGAAAATAAGAAGGCAAAGATCTTCAACAAATCTTGAAATCTGATTGGTACCAGTGAGCAGACAAAGGGTAACTTATTCTATTTGAATGATATTGAATGCACTTGTTTGATTGCTACGAATGAGGAAATATGGTTGTGGCACAAAATATTGTTTCGTGTGAATTTTGACAACATGATTAAAATTAGCAAAAAGAGAAATGTCAGAGGCTTACCGACAATGACCAAGCCTGACAACATCATGTGTAAAAACTATAAAAAAGGTAAAATGAAAAAGTCTAGTTTCAAAAGAAAAATTCATACATATGATGCAATTCTAGAATTAGTCCATACTGATTTATGTGGACCTATGAGGACAAAGAGTTATTATGGAGATAGATATTTTATTCTCTTTGTTGATGATTACTCTAGAATGATGACATACATGTTTCTAAAAGATAAATCTGAAGCATTCAAGATGTTTAAATGGTATAAGGATTTGGTAGAGAAAACAAGTGGTAAGGCTCTAAAATGTTTGAGATAAGATAGAGGAGGTGATTTTATATCAGATGAATTCACTAACTTTTGTAATGAGCATGGTATAAAAAGACAGGTTTTTGCACCAACACCACCACAACAAAATGGGATTGTTGAAAGAAGGAACAGATCAATAGTTGACTGTGCTAGAAAACTGATGATAGAAAAAGGAATTACCCAAATATTCTGGAGAGAAGCTGTCAGCACTATTGTTTTCACACTAAACAAAGTACAACTGAAGAAAGACACTAGGAAGACACCTTATGAGCAAAGGTATGGATACACACCCAATGTGAGTTATTTAAAAAATTTTGGGAGTCAATGTTATATCTTAAAAGATGATATAAATGGAAAAATTGACTCCAAGAGTGATGAAGGAATTTTTCTAGGGTATTCCACCAAGAGAAAGGCTTACAAATGTCTAAACAAAGCCTTAAACAAAATTATTGAAAGTGCAAATGTAAAGATAGATGAATTTGCAGAGAAGAATGAAAAAGAAAGCATTAAAGAGCCAGAGGACTAAAATAAGTTCACTTACAATGAGGAACCTAACACTCTATCCTACCAACAATGTAGAGCACCTGAGCTGCAAATCACTGCTCTAGAACATCAGGCTGCAAATACTGACGGTCAGGATAATGATCAAGAAAATGTGCACGGTGATGAAGAATAGAATGAAGATCAAAATAATGATCAAGCTAATAGACAAAGGACTGTACCTCTACTTGAAAAATATGTAAGGAAGAACCATCTAGAGGTCCAGATCATAGGAGATAAGAAAGCTGGTACAAGAACAAGAAGTAAGTCTTTAAACTCAAGTTGCTTAATTTGTGAGTTTGAGCCAAAATCTGTCAATGGTGCACTAGATAATGAGGAATGAATAAGTGCTATGAATGATGAGATTGAGTAGATTGAGAAGAACAAAACATGGTCACTTGTGCCAAGACCAGATGACAAGAATTTCATCAGTACAAAATGGATATTCATGAATAAGCTGAATGAGAATGGAGAAGTCACAAGGAACAAAGAAAGACTAGTATGCAAAGGGTATGCACATGAGTAAGGTATAGACTATGGAGAGACCTTTGCACCCATTTCTAGGCTAGAAGGAGTGAGAATACTACTTTCTTATGCTGCATACAAAGGATTCAAATTATATCAATTGGATGTCAAGTCAACATTCCTAAATGGAATACTTGAAGAAGAGGTATACATTGAGAAACTAGAAGGGTTTGTAGATCTAGAAAAGAGGAAAATGGTATGTAGACTTCAAAAAGCCTTGTATTAATTAAAAAAATCTCCAAGAGCCTAGTATGAATGACTTCATTCCTATCTAATAAGTATTGGATTCATAAGGACTAGTGAAAACAACAATCTTTATTTAAAAGAAGATACTGATGCTAACACTTTGATTGCTGAAATATTTGTTTATGAAATCATATTTGGAGGCAATGATATGATATGCAAATCATTTTCTGATGAGATGAGAAAAGAATTCAAGATGTCTATGTTTGGATAGATCAATTTCTTTCTTGGTCTACAGATCATTCAACAAAGTGAAGGTATTTTCATTACACAGTCCAAGTAGATCAAAGAGGTCCTGACGATATTCAAGATGGAAGAATCCAAAGTAGTTGGAACATCAATGGCTACTAGAAGTAAGTTGACAAAGGAGGACAAGACAACAGAGGTAAATCAAACTTTGTACAAATCAATGATTAGAAAACTCATGTATGTTGTACACACTAGACCAGATATTGCACATGCAGTAGGAATTGTGGCTATATTTTTTGCTAACCCCACGGAATCACATAAGACTGTTGTGAAAAGAATCCTAAGATATCTAAAGAATACTGAGGAATTTGGCTTATGGTATAGAAGAGAAGGAAAATTTGAACTAAAGGTGTTTACTGATGCTGATTGGGCTGGAAATCTTGATGACTGAAAGAGCACAACTGGAGGAGCATTCTTTATGGGTGACAAAATTGACACATGGATTAGTAAGAAGCAAGGATGCATCTCTCATTCAACTACAAAAGCAGAGTATGTTGATGCTGCTACAAATTGCTCAAATATTGAATGGATCAAACAACTATTGGAAGGCATGCAAATGAAGATCTTAGATCTAGTGATCATCTATTGTGATAACACCAGTGCAATAAAAATTTCCAAGAATCCAGTCATGCATGCAAAGACTAAACACATTGCAATCAAGTATCATTATTTGAGAGAACAAGTTGAAGAGAAAGAAGTGACACTTGGGTATGTGCAATCAAAAGAACAGTTGGCTGATATCTTCACCAAGCCACTGCCCAAAGATACATTTGAGTACCTGAGAAAAAGAATAGGCATCAAACCCTTGTCTACCAGTCAGTAAAATACTGAAGGTTGCATCAGCCTATATATTATCAGAATATCAAAAATGTTGATGCAAGAAAGAGAAGAACTTCAAAGCTACATCTATATACAGAAAGGTATATATCAGAACCAAGCACCAAAGTGTAATGTTGTATTGCTGATGGATAAGGGAAATTCAAGGAATATATTATGGATAAGAGGAAAATGATTATTTGACATGAATGTCAGATATTTAAAATAATTGGCAACAGACACTGTTTCAATATTTGATTGGCATTGTTATCAAAGGGAGAGAGATTATCCATATTATCACATTCTTCTAAGAGAAGGAAGAGAGATCACTCCAATAGGGAGAGATTACATCCTAAGGAAGAGAAAATTGTATGAAAAATTACACAAAGAGAAAGTTGCTGAAAAGAGGACAAGACATCAAAGTAGAAATTGACACCAGAGGAGACTCAACATATCAGAAAATAGAAAGCTGCAAGAATCAAATCTAAGATAAAATAGAGCTTACCGAAGTTCAGACATTTATCTGTTATCAAATAAGGATTGGTAGTTTGATTAATCTCAACAATTGTATTTCATACTGTATTAGAAATAGTATAGTGTGATAATATAAGTTTTATTTCCACCAATGCCAAAGGGAGAGATTGATGACATTTAACTGATTGAATGTTTGATAATGCTAAAATTGATGATAATGCAAGGCATTAAAATAGTTAATGGTTTGTTTTTTCATTGATGTCAACTTGATATAATCTGTACGGTCATGTAAATATTGCCAAAGAATTCAAAGAATCAATGGAACAAAGGTTATGCTTTCAGCAATGCATAAAAGTCAAGTATTCACTAAGTGAAAGACAACACCGATGGAGTGCACACCATCGGTAAAGCCAAATAAGAAAATTCACAGTGATACCCGACGTACTAAAGATAGTGTTGCACGATGAAGAAAACCATAGGTTGCCTGAAAAATTGAAGACAATATTTCCCGAGGAGTAAAAATCCAATGATGCCCGATGGATGGAGATCCTAAAGATAACTAGAGTCACACCGCTAGAACTGGCAGTTGTAACCGACAACTAACTAAAGATTTGACTGATGGAACAGAGAGTTTAGAAAATGACAAAATATCTAGTTGGCAAGAGCTAAAGATAGACTTAACTGGTTGTTTTCATTTTTTTATTCAAACAGAGTTAAGTGATTGATTTAAAGAAGATTTGTATAGTTGGCAAGAAGATAACTATGAGATAAATCAGGAGTTATGCTTCAAATTAGATTGGCTAGATTGTTTTTCATGCCAAGAATCAAGAAACAGTGAATATCATGTCTATATAAGAGACAAGCTTAACTCATTTCCAAATACAACAAGGGGAGTAAATAAAAAGGAAGATGCTGAAGAGAAACTGATGAAGGATAACTTCATGCAGTACTGATCAATCAAGCTGAAGGAAGAGCTAAGGAATTCTGTAGACACTGACAAACAGTGAGCACAGTGTCACAGAGTAGAAAGTGTGGAGCATAAAGAATTAAATTTATATATTGATCAGAGAGGTAATGTACTTAAATAGATCTAAAAACCTATAATTCAAGTTGCATTAGAAACAAGTCATTTTGTTTTAGTTTAAACATTGAAGCATCAAGTCTCCTAACAGAGAAGGAATTAACAGTCTTCTATATATTGAGGTACATCCCAAGGAGTGCCAAAAATGTTGATTCATGAAAGTAGCACTAGATTTTCCTAAAGCCTATTAGTAGTCTAAGAAAGATGATGATTCAAGGATGGTAGAAAACTGAGTTACCCGATACTAAGTGACAACCTATATGTATAAAATCCTCTAACAAGGTCACACCTAACAGTGTGTTTGTAACCATTAACAATGTTGGCTCTTAACAGGGCTCACTTCAGAAGAGTGAAAATTTGGGGTACCGGTCCCAGTGGTTTTTCCCTCAACAGGGTTTCCACGTTAAAATCCAAGTGTTATGGGTGTATGGTTTATTACTTTACTATTTTACATTTCACATATGCATTTCTAGATATATCAGTAGACTCTACTTATCTATTATATTTTGTTAAATAGTTATACTACATATCAGTAATCAAAGAGAATAAGGACAGACAAGGAAAACTGACAGATAGTTAATCATTATAAGTATTTCATAGCATGCATCTTGTGGGTACTTAATAATCTGAGGTTTATTTGATTGGTGGTTAGTGATTAAAGGATAAATTTTTGAGGCCATTGATTCATCCCCCCCCCACCCCTCTCAGTTATTACTAACAGATGGTACCCATAAGCATGCACTAAAGTATAGTGTCCCTATTAGGAGACCTAGCCTTGTTAAGAGATGAATATTACATAGTACATTTGCTTTTTAAAGGAATAACAACCCTGTTAAAGGTATACAACACCATGTTAGGGGCCAACTAAGCTTACCGCTCTTATAAAAAACACATTCGTTACAAAGTGTTCTCAGTAATTAAAAAGCAAGCATCTAAAATGCTTAAATAGTTTCAGTGATATTTGTTCAATGATATCCTCCAACCTCTACTCTCACATCTTCCATTTTCATTCTTAGATTCACATATACATTCGCTCATCTATATCTTCTCTTTAAAAAAAGTCTTCATATATATATATCAACATCAAGTTGGCTCTTTTAATCATTATCACATAGTCAACTCTCAATAAAAAAAAATAATGTAAAGAGAAAATACAAAGTCAATGCTCTTACATAACCAAAATATTGGTTATCCAAAATGATAATCCAACTTAGCTTGCCAGGAGTCCACAACTACTCCATAAATCATCACTACTATTCAACTACTCTGCTACGTTGTTCTGTTGTCTTCTCGTGTCTTCAAATTTCTCTAACTCACTGTAATAATCACAAAAAAAATGATCTTATGTGGAGGACATACATACTCCATAGTATCTTCCACTAATCTCTCAAGTGATAACTCATCATACTTGATCTTCGATACCCAAAACCATGTTGTCATACTTTGTATTTCTACTTCTATACTTAGTCATTTTGAAGACTCTATCTCCAAAACTTTACTTCGATCCAATCGATCAATATACCAGAAGAAATGATCCAAAAATAAAAACTCATAAGTGTCTCATATCATACAAAAATCATCACTTTCCAACAATCTCTCCCTTTGGCATTGATGGCAACACTTAGCAAAAAATTACTAAGTGTCCCAACTCACTGTTCTTTTTTTTTTTTAAATATATAGTTTTTTTTTCTTAGTATCATTTTCTTCTAAATCATTTTTCTTATCTTCTCCCCCTTTGAAAAAAATGACAAAGGTGCATCCAAAATTTACAAAATTGTAGGATTTCCGTGCTTGCTCATGAGTTTAAGTACATCCTGGAAGGTGTCTTCCATGACCTTCACTTCAGTGCTCCATGAATCAATCAACAACTGAATAACATTAATTAGTCCATTCAATGCATAGGATGATTTCTCTTCTTCTTTTAACTCTGTGGGCATAGAATTTTTTAATGATTCTTTAGTCTTATTCTTATCAGATAAATGAATTTCAAGATTGATAGTTTAGGAGTGATTAGACACTTCAACAGACCAAATCTTGTCATGACTCTCCCTTTCTCAATATCCAATACATCCATCTTGTCATAAATCTTTTTTTTTTCCCCATCCATCTCTAATATAGATTTTGAGGAGGTCTCACAAGTGTTCATCATTCTATTCAGTGTAGCCTTTTCCTTTGCTAAAATATCTTCAATGTTCTCAGAATGCTTAAGTCCCTTGAAATAGACTAGAAAACTTCCTTCAACTTCTTTTCTAGATAAATCTTCTTAGCCTTCTCTTCAACAATGTGACTGTCAAAATCATCTAGTGTCAACATAAGATTCTATGCTTCATCCTTTCCTTGAAATACAATAGGTACTGGGAAGATTTTGTTCATCTTATTGACTTCCCTAGTGATTACCTTATACTTTTTACCTCCTTTCTGCTCAGATCTTTCCTTTGATTTAGAGAATGCGATGAAAGATAGTCTCATCAATGCATCCTCATCGATACTGTCAACATTAGTACTTAAATTTCTATCCATACTTGCCAAAAATAGAGTAGTAGATGTGTCAGGTTCATGTTTTAGCTCAACTCTTGCCTCTTCATCTTTTTATGTCTCTGTCTCAATTCTTTGTTCAGATTCAACCTTTTGTTCTTCCTCTTTTTGTTCTTCCTCATTCTGTTCTTCCTTTTCCTGTTCTTCCTCTTTCTTTTCATCCTTTTCATCTACAATTGTGCTATCAATATTTCCTGCAAATGGGTCCTTCTAATCAAGTGAAGTGTCAAGGCTCACAAGAACATCAGAAACATAGATGTCTAGTTGCATGATATCTTTGCTCTTCTCAATATTCACCTCATCTATCTTAGAACATTCACCAATTCCTATAGGTGTAGGCATATTAATTTTAGGAAGTGGAGTATTCTCAGGAATATTTCTTGTTAGTATCTGATCTAATGCCTTTTGAGTCTCCTCTAAGACTTCTTCATAATTTCTTCCCATAATTTTCACCAATATTTCCTTAGTTCTCAATAAGGGTTTTAGTGCATTAAGTATTCTTTATGTCTCTTATATAGAAACTACTGGCAACATGTCATCAATAGCTTGACTCCTAATAGCCTCATCTTCAATGTGTGCAATTTGTTTCCTTATTTCCAGTCTACCATATAGTTCCTCAGGTATACTTCCTTGTAACTCTTGTAGATTCTCCTTGAAAACAAGTAAATGATTTACCACAATGTCTTCAATCTTAAAGTTATCAGATTCCTCATGTCTGTCATAGTACTTGCTCAATGAAACAAGCTTACCTTTCTCAATAGTTCTTTTCTCAATCATCTTCAAGCCTTTCTTCCACACTTGTATGCCACTAGTGGTCCCTTTTTTGGCTTTCTTCTCTTCTCCTTTAATACTTTTCTCCTTAGGGGGTGAATCTAGTTTAGTGGATCTAGTTTTTACTTGAGGAACAATCTTTACTGCCCCTTCCTGTGATGTCTTTGGTGGTGGTGAAGGGGTGGTTACATCAATAACTGTAGAAAGTGGACTAGCTACTAGCACAACTTCAAGAGGTGGAAGGGCTGCAGTAGCACTACTTTCCAACCAAGAAGATCACTCTGCTATCTTCTTCTTTACTTCTCTAACCTCTTCTTTGCTTAAACCTACCCTAATTCCATAGTCATAAAAAAATTATCTACTTTTCTTTTCTTCAAATCTCTGGTCTGCTCTTCTCTGACTTTAGCTAACTTTTCTTCATATGTTCCACATCTCTCTTTAGATGTATCTACGTCATATGCCAACACATGTTCAATCTGCATAGTTAAGACTTCTGAACTAAGTTCATAGCTCATAGAGTAACACCATTTCTTCCTAGGTATAACTACCTCAAAACATACACAATCAGTTTCAACCATAAAACAAACTGTATCCTTATATTTTTCAACTAACTATTTAGGAATTATCACTCTTTCTTTATTTTCCTCTAAAGAATCTTGATCATGCCAAACATTTCACCATCAACCCATGTGCTATTTTGTCTTTTGTAGCTCTCAGAAATCTAAATACCAGTAGGTATCCCTTTTCTCCATCCACTAGGGTGGATGCCTTGAAACTTGTGCTGAATGTGGATATACATATGAATTAAGAGTGAGCCAAAGCAAAAGGTTTTAGATTTATCCTTCTTGATTAGTTTAACATTATCCAAAAAATGTTATGCGAGAACCTCACATAGGTTATAAGTAGTATTTTCTTTCACCATCCTGTAGGCCATCATGATAACACCTATAGATAGATAATTAGGTCTACTGCTATAATAGAATTTGTATCCAATTATCATCACCATCAATCTGACATCCTGTAAGAAAATATCATTCACTATCATAGCTTGCCTGTCCCATTTTGAATGTGTTAGGATTTTGACTTGTTTCTTTATGTTCTTCTCAGCCACAGGGATAACTCCAGTGTTTTCTAACCCTATTATCTCATCAATCAATTGACTACATATATTTATAGGTTTCTCTCCTATCTAGATGAACTCATCATGAACTCTGCTCAGTAATATTTTGAACCATTCATCTTCGCTGAATTCATAAAAATCCAATATCTTAAATATGCTTAGGTTGTCAATGTCTTTTAATTCATCCCTCATTTTTCCATTATTAGTCATGTATTCCATTTTAGTCCAAATTTCATCAACACCCAGTATATCATACTTGCAATGAATGTATGCCCTAATGTCCTCTACATTCAAAATGTCATGTGATATCTGGGAAAATGCTCCTTTAGGATAGTATTCACAAGACCTAAATGAATGTTTCTTAAATTTGTATCTAGGTTGATCTATAACATCATAAATAAAGGGTGCATCCATAAATTTTGTATGAGAAGATGATGTAAATACCTTTTATACGTTGAATTTCATATTTCTTCTTCGATTGATCAAGCAATGTAGTTGCTAGATAGTCTAGTTCTCTCCATTCTCTATTGTCCTTAGGTCGCTACTCGTCAAATGGTAAAGAAATAGGTAACCATAATGTGCTTTATACATCATTAAGTATAAAATACACATTACCCAATACTATCCAGTCAATCATAAATCTTGCGATCACAAAATCTGCATCAATATTCGCATCATATTTTTCTTCTTGATTGTTAGATCATTGAGCTTCATTGAAGCCAATACTAGTCATATCACCTTTATGTTTATGCCTGTCTCTCTATTCATCAATCAAGTCACTGCTAATGCGAAGTTTCTCAATGTGTTTCTTTGTCTCAACAAGTTCACCTTTTATGATCTGATTATATTTCTCCAATTCTAGATACTTGTTCTTGTAATGGTTAAGGTCAATATTCATTTGTCCCATTAGGGTATTAGAATCTTTCAAAGCTTCTTCATTCTTAATCTTAGCATTCTTTTCTTGCTGAATCTCTTTAGCCATTATTTCATTATTAAGTTTTAGAGTATCATTCTCTTGTTCAAGTTGCTTTTTCTGATCTGAATTATCATTGTCTTAATCCTCTTTTATCTAAACCATAAGATCCTATCTCTGATTTCTGGAAAGTTCAAGTTGATCCTTAAGTTTCTTGATGAATCCCTGAGCTCTTCTTAAATTAATGCTTGATACAACCAATATACTTAAGTTAATGCTCGGTACAACCACTACACTTAAGTTAACGCTTGATACAACCAGTAGACTTATAGAAGACATAAGGGGCTGTTCAACCATGTCATGAATCCCTATAAGGGATGCTAGTGCACAACCAACAATCCCCATCCCAACGTCACTTGCCATGGCATGCGTGATTCAAACCTATGACAAAGCTCTGATACCACTTGTTTTAAGATAGGGTTGCAGTTGCACCAAAAGATCTAGCTATTAATGCTCAATACAACCAATAGACTTATAAAAGACACAGGAGGTTGTTAAACCATGTCGTGAATCCCTATGAGGGATGCTAGCACAGTGCCAAAAAATTATTCCAAATCATTGAGATTGCATAGTAGTGACAACCATACTTATGTGATAAAACTAATTGAGAATCCTCGCAGGGGGGCATTAGCTACTGATTGCCTATTGATGGTTAAAACATTGGTCACTATTGCATAGGAAGTATTATTAAGAGCTATCAGGGAAGACAACAATATTTATAGAGCACTAGTTAGCTTCTTGGTCAAGTGATTTTGGTTACTAGGCCCTAGTCCATGGAAAAGACTCTACATCATACAAATCCCTTATGATTTGACTACTTAATTGTGTTTAGTAATTAAATTTAAATTCATGCAACAGTTGTTTTTGGCTTTCAATTTAATTAATAAACACAATTAAATAGTCAAATCAGATGGAATTCATTGGCTGCATAGACATTTCCCTAGTCCATCTCCCAAGTAGGGAAATTAAGGTCAAATACAAGTATTCCATCTAAGCTTTTCTAGTGAGATAAATATATTAAATAGTTAGAGAACATACATTTATGACTACTATGAAAACTTATTCCTATGAACAACTCTACCCAATTAATTGTACCCACAAATAAATGATTGACTACTTGATGTAAGGTTATTTACCAGTAAATAAACATGTGAAAATTGTTTTCAAAACAATAATTAGCTGAATGCTTTCATGTTATTTATTTGTTTATTCAAATCCGTACTAGTTGTTATAATATAACAACCATGAGATAATTACTAGATTTAGTTAAAACTGAATCATTTAAATCTGGTTTGTGTGATTTCAAACAAGTAAGCAGTACAATTTCCATTTTGATTCAAAATATGTCAAGTTTTACTTTTTTATTTACATAGAAGATTTCCTAATTAGCTTTATCAACGTACTAAATTTCTTCATTTACCTTTTTCTAATTTGAAAATCTTTATGAACTTACAATTGCAGCCATCTAAAATTCATTTAACTATGATGTTTTACTATTTGGATTTGCGAAGTAACATATTGGTGCAAGAGCACACCTAGCTCAAACTGCTCGCTCTTTATTTCTGGCATGTACTGACTCTAGCCAAGTCAGGAGAGTTTGTGTGGACCTTAGAAGGTCATTTTTTTAATTTCCCTAAGATAGATATGACTAGGTCAATCAATGTCTAGATGGGTTTCTTAGTTGGTTTCTTTTGTTGCGTGTGTATGTGAGGTAGTTTGTAAGCCTCTGGAAATCCAACCAAGGCATCGGGAACCTTGGATAAGCTACTTGGTATCACTGGCACTCAACCTACACTAGTGCCTAGTAGCTCAGCCTACACTGGTGCCTAGCTGCTCAGCCTACACTAGTTCCTAGTAGCTCGGCCAATACTGGAGCTCGATTTGAATTACTGTTGCTCGACAATATTCAGTCGTAATGGCCCATGATAATTGGATCTTGTCTTTTATGGACAGTATGGTTAGTGTAACGGTTCTTGAAGAGATTCTTGCGAATGAGTGGACCATTAGGATTGTTTCCAATGATACTTGGTTATTAATAACATCCCAAGCCTTTATTTTAGAGATCTAGAGAGAGTAGAAATTGAAGAAGAAGAGAAACTATAGAAAATTTAGAGATTTGTAGACTATTGTACTATTTTTCTTTGTTTCCAGTAACGAGAAGTTGCAGACTCTGTGTTTAGTGGATATCAATTTTGTTTGTGGTTCCTTTTGCATCTAGTAGATTAGTTACTTTATTTTCTAATTTGTAAACTGTTAGTTCGTCACCTGTTCTGGGTTGTAACCATTAATAGCCCCTCAAGATTCCTAAATCCATGGTGAGAATCATGTGTTAGGATGGAACTCGAGAGGAGACCTTGTACATAGTTTCCTTTTTTTTCTGTAGGAGAAGCAATAGAAAAGAGTCTGGAGATCTTACCCTAGTAGAGCTTGGTAATAGTCCAGCTAGGGAAGAGAATGAAAGCAATCTTATGAAAACATTGATTGAGTGAGTATAATGAATCTATTTATGTAGGTTTGGTAAGAAGAAGATGAAAAGCATGTGATGGGGACCATGTCTTGAAGAGGAGGTGAAGTTGATAGTGACTTACCTCAGTTTAGGGTTATGAACACCCTAAGAGATCTAGGAGAAAGATCTCAGAACAAAGCCAACCTGGTTCTGTAGCAACAACAAGACTTTTGTCCACATCAGATTGGTATCAGAGCCTAGATTGATTGGGCTTGTGGCAGATGTTTCAGCCAACAATATCAATAGGTAAAAACAAAATGGTCACCACAAAGCTCGCAAAGGAGGTAGATGAGAAGAAGAGAGTGATAGAGGATCAAAGGGAAAGGAGTAAACTCCTAGAAGAAGCCCTGGATGAGATGAAGGTAAAACTTCAAAAAGTTGCAGATGCAACTAAAAGAAGAGATGGAAATGAAGCCAGCAAAAGTAAAGGGAAGTAGAAAGTTGATGAAGAAAACTTGATACTTGAACCAGACCCTCCAATGAATGAGGAGCCATTTCAACAAGCTCTAAGAGCCCTAGGAGGAAAAATTCTTGAAGGAATTCCATTCTTTAATGGAAAAATGGACAGTGATCTAGTTGTGAAATAGATAGAAGGTATTGAGAATCATTTTGAATGTGAGGGCATAACTGAAGCACAAAAGGTAAAAGTTGCAAAGTCAAGATTAAGAGGTTTAGCATTAACATGGTGTAAACACCTCCAAGAAGAGAGGGAGAAAATGGGTAAGCATCCAATTTCAAATTGGAAGGCCATGTTAAACAAGGTAAAGGAGCAATGCCTAGCTGAGGATTATGAAATCCAGTTACACAAGAAGAGGAAGAGTCTGAAACAAAAAGATTTGGATGTTGCTACATACACTAAAGAATTCTAGAAGTTGTGCTAGAGGTCAAGAGTCCAAGAGGATGAGATTATCAAGGTGGCTAGGTATCTTGGAGGCCTAAAATAGAATATCCAAGAGGAAATCAGTTTGTGGACTCCCACAACCATCTATAAGTGTTTCCAACTTGCATTGAAAGTGGAAAAGAACAAAAAGAAATCAAAATCAAACTTTTGAGGAAGAGGTAGAGGTAGAGAAGGAAGAGGACAAGGAGGCTATGGTGGAAGAGGATCAGATTCAAGGAAGCAAAGTGAGAACAAGCTCACTAAAAATCAGGAAGGAAACTCAAACAGAGGAGGTTTCAATAGAGGTAGAGGCTCTACAACTAGTTGGAGAGTAAGGAACATCAATAATCAAGGAAGAGGAGAATCCTACTTTGCCACCATGAAGTGCAACCATTGCAATCAGCTAGGGAATCATGCCTATTGGTGTCTTGAAAAAGGTTCTACTTCTCAAGGAGGTGGAAAGAGAGTTAACTATGTCCAAGAAGAATCAAGTTGCAGCAGCAAGCCATCTGAGGTACCATTAGAAATAGAAGAAGGTGAGAACCTCATGATTAAGAGGACTTGTTAGCAACAAGTTTGACTTCATGCAAGGAGCTACCTTACCCAACAAAGCCGCCTATAAGATGACCCCTCAAAAAAATGAGGATATAGCCAAGAAAATCAAAGAGGTATTAGACCAAGGCCTAATTAGAAAGAGCATAAGCCCATGTGCAGTCCCTACTATTTTAGCACCGAAGAAAGGAGGAGCTTGGAGACTTTGTACTGATTCTAGATCCACTAATAGAATCACCATTAGGTATAGGTTCACAATACCTATAACTAAAGACCTAATGGACTATTTAGGGGGGCAAATTACTTCAGCAAGATTGATCTTAAGAGCAGCTACCACCAAATCAGGATTAATGAAGAAGATGAATGGAAGACAACCTTCAAAACTACAGAAGGTTTGTATGAATAGCTTGTAATGCCATTTGGTTTGTCTAATGCTCCCTCAACTTTTATGAGGCTTATGAATGAGGTATTGGTAGAATGCATTGGTAAATTTGTTGTCGTCTACCTAGATGACATTTTAGTTTTCAGCAGAACTAAGGAGGAGCATATTAGGCATTTGAAAATAGTTTTCAAGAAATTCCATGATGAAAAGCTACTGATTAATTTGGAGAAGTGTGACTTCATGAAGTAGGAACTTGTATATCTCGGCTTTATTTTGTCACAGGGTAACCTCAAAATGGACCAAGAAAAGGTGGATACTATTCTAAGTTGGCCTACTCCCAAGGCTGCCACTGAGGTGAGAAGTTTACATGGTTTAGCTCAGTATTACAGAAAGTTCATTAGACATTTTAGTGGGATTTGTGCACCCATATTAGACAATATTAAAGGTGGGATGAAGACAAAGTTTCAATGGACACCGCAAGCTGAGAAAGGGTTTGAGACTCTCAAAGAGAAGATAGTAGAGTTGCCTACTTTATTTCTTCCAAGCTTTGATAAGATTTTTATAGTAGAATGTGATGCAAGTAATGTGGCCATTGGGGCTGTCATAAGACAAGAAGGAAGACCAGTAGCTTTCCATAGTGAGAAGCTAAATGATGCAAAGAAGTACTCTTCTTATGACTTAGAGTTGTATGCTCTAGTCCAAGCAATCAAGAAGTGGAGGCACTACTTTCTGCCAAAGGAGTTCATAGTATATACTGATAACCAAGCTCTTAGCTTCCTTAACTCTCAAGACAAGCTTAGCAGCAAACACATGAAGTGGGTGGAGTATCTACAATCCTACACTTTCAATATCAAGCATAAAAAGGGAGTACAAAATAAGGTTGTTGATGCATTAAGCAAAAGGCTGCTCAAAGTCCAAGAAGTTCAGTTACAAAGCATAGGTATTGATAGCTTCAAAGACCTATATGTTGAAGATGAAGATTTTGCTCAAATCTACAAGGTATGCAAAGAATTTAAAAACAACTTTCATGGTGATTTTTCTGAATATACATTGCAGAATGATTTATTGTTTAAAGGAGGTCAACTTTGTGTTCCTAAAGGATCTATGAAAGATAATTTGATTCAAGAAAAACATAATGGAGCACTTAGTGGTCATTTTGGAGTCGGTAAGACTCAAGAGCTAGTCACTAGGTTCTATTTTTGGAAGAGAATGAATAGAGATGTTAGACAGTATGTTGAGAGTTATGTAGTGTGTCAACAAGCAAAGGTCACATCTTCAAATGCAGGTCTTTATTAGCCACTTCCAATCCCAACCAGACCATGGGAATGCATAAGCATGGGTTTTGTAGTTGGTTTGCCAAGAACGAGGCAGGGATATGACAATATTTTTGTTGTTGTGGACAGATTTAGTAAGATGGAACATTTTATACCTTGTAAGACCAGTCAGGATGCTTGTAACATTGCACAATTATTTTTTAGTGGAGTGGTGAGGATTCATGGGCCCCAACTCAGTATTCTTTCATACAGGGACACCAAATTCATGAGACATTTTTGGAAGACCTTATGGAAAAAGCTTGGCACTAACTTGTCTTTTGGATCTGCCTATCATCCAAAAACAGATGTCCAAACATAGGTGGTCAATAGGAGTCTTGGTAACTTTTTGAGATGCCTCACAAAGGAGTATGGTCAAGCATGGGACCAACTCATTGGACATGGTGAATATGCATACAATGATATAGTGAATAGATCAACTAGTAAGAGTCCTTTCAAAATTGTTTATGGCTTTCACCCAAGAGGGATTTTTAAACTAAGAGAATTAAAGGAAGGAATGCACGGTAGTGGATATGCTGAGGACTTTTCTCATTCAATGAGAGAAGTTCATGAAAGTGTGAGAAAGAACTTGATTGAAAATGCTGAAAAGGTAAAGCAAAAGGTGGATGCAACAAAGAGGGAAGTTTAGTTTCAGATTGGAGACTTTGTGATGGTACACTTGAACAAACATAGGCTGCAAAAAGGTGTTCCTCACAAGTTACATATGAAGAGGCTAGGTCCATGTAAGATACTTGCAAAGTATGGAAACAATGCATACAAGGTGGAGCTTCCTGAAGACAGTGGGCTGTCACTGGTTTTTAACATTGCAGATTTGATAGCATACAAAGGGCCAATTCAAGATGCTAATCAGAACCTTCAAGAGGTAATACAAGAGGTAAAAGATCTGAAATTAAACCCTACTCGATCTATGACAACTGAAAAGATACAAGACTCAAGGGTATACAAGAAGACTAGGAACAAAGACTATATGGAGCACCTTGTCAAATGACATGGAAAAGAAGATGCTGATGCTACTTGGATCAGAGAAATAGACTTCAAGAGGTTGGGCATTGATCCAAACATGCTCAATCCAATGATGGATTAACCTTTCTTTTGTCTGGGGGAGTATGGTGCAGGAGCACACCTAGCTCAAACCCCTAGCTCTTTATTTCTGGCATGTACTGACTCTAGCCAAGTCAGGGGAGTTTGTGTGTGCCTTAGAAGGTCATTTGTTTTATTTCCCTAAGATGGATATGACTAGGTCAATCCATATCTAGATGGGTTGCTTAGTTGGTTTCTTTTGTTGTGTGTGTATGTGAGGTAGTTTGTAAGCCTCTGGAAATCCAACCAAGGCATTGGGAACCTTGGATAAGCTACTTGGTATCACTGGCACTCGGCGTACACTGGTGCCTAGCAACTCAGCCTACACTGGTGCCTAGCAGCTCGGCCAACACTCAAGCTCAGTTTGCATTACTGTTGCTCGGCAATATTCAGTTGTAACGACGCGTGAAAAGCGGATCTTGTCTTTTATGGACAATATGGTTAGTGTAACAGTTCCTGAAGAGATTCTTGCGAATGAGTGGACCGTTAGGATTGTTTCCAATGAGAGGATGGTTATTAATAACATCCCAAGCCTTCATTTTAGAGATCTAGAGAGAGTAGAAATTGAAGAAGAGGAGAAACTACAGAAAAGTTAGAGATTTGCAAACTATTGTACTATTTTTCTTTGTTTCCAGTAATGAGAAGTTGCAGACTATGTGTTAACTAGATATCAATTTTCTTTGTGGTTCCTTTTGCATGCAAGTATATTAGTTACTTTATTTTCTATTTTGTAAACTATTAGTTCTTCACCCGTTCTGCATTGTAACCATTAATGGCCCTTCGAGATTTCTGAATCCATGGTGAGAATCATGTGTTGGGATGGAACTCGAGAGGAGCCCTTGTACATAGTTTCCTTTTTTTTCTATAGGAGAAGCAACAACAAAGAGTCTGGAGATCTTACCCTAGGCGAGCTTGGTAATAGTCCGGCTAGGGAAGAGAATGAAAGCAATGTTTTGAAAACATTGATTGAGTGAGTAGAATGAATCTATTTATGTAGGTTCAGTAAGAAGAAGATGAAAAGCATGTCGATGGGGACCGAGTCTTGAAGAGGAGGTAAAGCTGATAGTGACTTACCTCAGTTTAGGGTTATGAACACCCTAAGAGATCTAGAAGAAAGATCTCAGAACAGAGCCAAGTTGGTTCTGTAGCAGCAACAAGACTTCTGTCGACATCACATATTTCAAAGTGGTTTTCATCTTATACATCACATATTTCAAAGTGGTTTTCATCTTATGAATGTGGATAGCTAGATATGCATACAACATCTGGAGACTGGTGATATTGCCTAGCTGTTATTGCATATCAATTTATTCTTCCATTCCCTTGTTTTAGAGCTTTTGGAATGCAATACATATATGTTGAGCCTTAAGTTATATAGTTTATTGTTTGGTTTTTATTTTAGGAAAACCCAAGAAACTGTTATTACTAATAGAGTCTTTTTTTTAACATCCTGTCACTGAAAAATCTACCTACAGCTTTAAGTAGGGATCTACGAAACTCTTCAAATTGTTATTCCTGTATCATAAATTAAATAAGGATAAATATGAAATACCATTGAAGATGGACTGCAAACGTACTTGAATACTCCTAAATAAAAAGCTCTATTAGAATTTCGCCCCGCAAGAAGTACCCAGATGCTATTTGTAGATTTCGTTTTGGGTGTCTTAGTTGAGACTTTATTTTAAAGTATGCAATGTACAGAGCACTCCTTTGAAACTCACATAAAAATATTTAAAAAAATGGTTTTGCAGGAATGAAAAAACGTAACATCCATGTTAACGGTTGATAGCTTGTACAGAAATATTTGTCGTTTACCATGGTCTGCAGTGATAACAAAGAGGTAGTTAAAACATGCAAGGGACCTAAATAACAGAAAATAGCAGGGAAAGTATAGACCATAACCAGTATAGACCATAACCAGTTCTCAAATTTTCTATATCTTCTTTAAATGGAAGTACTTAAACTACTCAGAAGTGTATGGAATGCATGTTACCGAAAACATAAACTGAAAAAGTACTGTATGGTTGCTGGACCATTGTGAGGTCTGTGTTGATTTCACTGCTCCCAATTCTAATAAATTATAATTTGGGAAATTGCAGACATATGACGACTCCCGCCTTGGAATCTGAGGCTTTTTTGGATCTATATAGACTGTCAAAGAAAATAATAATATTATTGGAATTTAAAATAATCAATAGCTGTAAAGCACCGGGTTCCCATTGATACGGATTGGAGTCAGAGACTTCTTGTAGATTAAGAATCTTGCCTACCGAATCTCTCCAGTATGTGAAATTTTCCTGGAAAATGTCAAGCCGAATAAGTCTATATATACCGTATTTGAGCATACAGAAATACCACTACCACTAGTCTCTGACGTCCTTAAACTCTTTGTGTCACTCAAGTGTTGCCCTCATAGCATTCCTAATATACCTAGTCTGGGTAGCTTTTGTTTACCTGAAAATGAAAACTACTTTTGTCATTGTTCTTTCTTTCTTCTTGGTTTCTTGTGTTATTATACTTTGTGATGCTCGTCCAATGAAAGTAGTCAATAGTGCAGTTGTATCCTCTGCACTTTTTCCTTCACCCAGCTTGAGTACAGTCTCATCTGTTCATCAGAAAAAGAGGCCTAGCTATACAGATTTGGCAGCAAACAAAATCTTCGAGGCTACAACGTCTGGCGAAAGAAGGTATTCTGATTATAAATCAAACGAAGTTGATGTTAGTGGAGGACCACCCATCATGAACCACCCAGAAGGCCATAGTCCAGGGATTGGACATTGAACACATTTATAGAAGAATCAATTCCTTGCTATGTACATTGGTGTCTGTTGATTAATGACTTGATGTTTTCTTCCGCTGTCGTATTTTGTGTTAGCCTATATAGAGAACTCGAGCCTCATGGAATGTATTGTTGTGCCGATTTTATTTTATTTTCAGATCAAAGATCTCGTTGTTTCATTTATACGGTGTGTATACTTCTGTTCAAGGCTCTTTTTCTCTTTCTTTGCTAATTATTCAAAATGAGTTTCATTATACCAAACTATACTGATTCTTCAAAACGAATCTCATTATACAAAAGTACTTCTGTTCATTACGTACGATTTACTGGATTTTATAGTAACCATGAATTGAAAAATTTGTCTGATCATGAAAACTAAAGTACTCGTTTTTCTTTTTAGCTAACCATTGTTAGTTCATAGGATTAAAGTACAAAGAAACTAAGTTTTGACATGCATTTTAAGTAAATAAATGAAACACATATAAGATTCTAAACATTCACAAACCAAGGATAACGCACTCTTGCTATTTAGCCGTTTGTTTTACTAGGTTATACCCATCGCACAATTAACGTACTATAAATAAGTAGTACGCTTCTAGATTACAAGTATAGGAATTAATATTCTGTTACTGTAGCAGCTTAGAACCCTGTGTAGTTCAATGAAGTCACCAGTTTCAATGAGGAAGAGGGAATCCGTTCGAATATATTGGGGGAGATCACATTGGCAAGGTTGGTGGTTTCTGCAAGCTTAAAGGATAACTTGATGCGGTGATCGAGAGTCTTTTGGCTGAGATTTCTCATTCAACTAAAGGAAAGAGATTTGACAGGTTAAGTAGAAAACTTAGTCCCGTTATTGAGATTTCTCTTACGAATAATGGAAGAACATGCCATTGCTGTCTTGCCAGACCTATGATGAAGTTTGGTTTTAAACCACCTTGAAATGGTCTTGGTTTCTGCAATTACTTCTTGTTGCTGGCTTTGGTTTTCGCTGTTCTTTGTTCCTTGATGTCCCCTTTGGAGTTTGTTGGTTCGAATCTGCTTGACTGGTTTCATAGTTTCTGTTTATTCCTGGATCCTTATAAAAAAAAATTTAAATTTTTTCAAACCGCTTTTTGATTCATAAATCCGATAAAAAATATTTCCTTTTATCAAACCCTATAACACTATTATCTTCTCATTGTATAAAACGATGTTCAACGAACACTGAAAATAGAGACAATGTTCTTGTTCAACCACTACTGAAAATACAGACAATATTGTGTCATGTTCAGCAGCCATATTCAACGCGGTGCAACCGTTAATGGCATGGCATCCCGTTAGTATGTGTTGATGCCTTTATGTTAACTTCAAAGAAGATTTAACCGCTACAAAGGGGTATTGCCTGCCACTTCTGGCATGACTGTTGGAAATAATCTCGATTACTGTCTTTCCTGTCACCTTTATATTGTCCATATGCAAATGTATATTTGCCGCATTAAATATAAGCACTCAAGGAAGATCGAGGATTTGAATGTATGACTGGAATTTTTCACTGTACCATTTACAGTGCTCTCACGTATTGTAGATCGTTCAAAATTATTATTTTATGTAATTCCTGCACTCCTTTGTAGGTAATCAATTCCCTATATAATGTTTGGCTTTAAAATTTGTATGCGCTTCTTCATGAGTCCAGCTTCACAGATCTGTACGAAGCTATGAGTGTATGCAAGATGTTGAGTCTATAGAAGGTTGCACTGGTGTCTAGATATATAAACTAAAACTCAATCAGCTAGTTTTCTATTTTTATTTTGTTAATACAAATTTTTAAGTCTGTTTTTCCCTGTTTTCTTCTCCCTCTCTTATCCTACATATGGTATCAGAGCCTGGTACCTAAAAGTTTTGAAGAGAAAAGTCAATCGTTTATGTTTACGGAGAGTAAAGAGACTTAGGGAAGAAGAAGAGTATTAAGAGTGTTAGCAGTGCACAATCGTGGAAATCCTAAAGGCAGGGAGATCCAGGCTGATAGAAAGGAGGTTGTTGCAGTTAAGAAAAGCTACCGCTAATGGAGACCAGTAAATCCCTGATTTAAGGCAATTTTATGTTCGCCGAACCAGCCAAAATCCACTATGAAATGATGACTCGCCACTCCTAGTTGGTGAAGAGTTGTTGTTGCCTGTCAAAATGGAAGGCGCTCGCAAGAGAAAGAGAACTGCATCCACAAAAGAGAAAGCAAAAGAGAAGCTTGATGTTGCAGTATGAAGGTAAAAGGTTGTAAGATCTATAAAAATAGGAAACTATTTAGGGAAAATATTGTTGTTGAAGGAGCAATTGTATTGATAGCAGAGAGATCAATGGAATTGTTGTCTAAAATTAAGCTTTCTACAACTATTAAGAGTGTTCAAAGCTGATGGAGAAGGGTCCAGGCTAGTTGATTGTGTTTGTGGAGTGAGAAGACTGTGGAGATTGCTGTAGAAACAAACAAGTGAATAAAGGCGATATGGTAAAAACTTGAGTGAATATTATTGATCGTGGAAGAAGTATTTAGAACAATGCATTATAGAGTAAAAGGTGGTAAAACCAATAATAAAAATAGTTACACTAACATTCTCCTATTTAATACATTGTTAATGGAAACATTAAATTTTCCTTGCCTAAGAGACCTTCTCGAGGCTTACACAACAAAACTTGCTGATTACATAAATAAATACATATATAAATGAGAAGGTATTTCTTTGAAAAACCAAATTTTAAATCAGATGGATCTGTCCAAATTTGATCACGAAGAAACCATCCAATCTCTTCGCCAAACTCCAAACTTGTCACCAAATCATAACCTTCATAATACATGTATTCATCAAATATGTCAGCATCAACAAAGAAGACAGAAAGGAAAATATAAAATAAATCGTAAAAAATTCTTCTCATGTAGAGCACCATCTCAATGTGAGAAGAAAACTTGAGATGTTTTAATTTCCTCCATCCTTTGGTGCCTCTAGCTTCCAATTAAGAATGCTCAATGTACAAATTTGTAATTAGGAGAAAAATAAGAACCATCAATCACTACTTCATCATCCGACTTGAATCCTCATCCCTAATGCCAGAAAAGTTGCATATATTGAATTCATCCTTTAGTTCCCTTTAACAATATCACTCGATCGAGTTATAAAAAACTTTATTATGTGTTTTTTTTTTCTTATAATAAAAACCTGTGTTGTTTGTTTCATTTTCTACTTAACAATTTAATCTTGCCCTACAAATACACTACTTTTTGGGTATAACTTATTAAATCTTAGATTATTTTAAATAGAATCTCATTTCAATAGAGAAATAATTTTGTAGACAAGGCCAAACATGAAATATCAATTCAAAAACTACATGTGAGGGAGTATATTATTATACACAATACACTTAGGTGCATGGTTTATAGTAAATGGTGCAAATTTTTTTATTTTTCTACATTGTTCAAGTGATACGATATATCAAGACAATGTCTATTAGGCCCCTTCAAGTGAAGACAACCACTAATACGCTCTAGATGATTCTAGACATGAAAAACCATTTAATCCTAGTAATAAAAAAAATTATAAAGGGGATCTTAGTTCCATTATGATATTCTATATTTGAAACCATGCGTGAGAAACATTTCATAATTCGATTCCATATTTTTGCACAAGATATATTTGACTTGACATACTAAGACAAGAAATAACTACTCAAGTGTCTCTAGTAAAAAAGATTAGGAACACATGTTTTATTACATTTACATATAGATATGAGTTTCTATTCTAATAATGATACATAAATACTTTAATGTCAATTAAAAATGATCCATGATACTTATATTATCACATGGATATTTTATCAATGGAATACATTGATGGTAACAAGTCAAGACATATATAAGCTAACCTTTGACATGGAAAGAAATGGATTTAAAAGACACAAGTATACAAGGTATTTATTCTATAATCTCCCAATTCTACTTCATTTTACAATATTGTTTGTCCCATCTACTACCTCCATGAATTTCCCTAACAACACTACTCAAACTATGAATAGATGAAGACAAAACAAAACAAAAATGTTAGTTGAAGATGCAAATGGAAGATGAATTTATATGAGTGACCCTAATGACATTGCTCAACCATGAAAGAACAAAATTCTAGTAAAAAATATAGGTGTTAATATTCTAAGGAACCAATCAACCATGGAACCAAGGAAGCATATCACAAATTCTAGAAACACTTCATAATGATAAAAAATAAGACACATGATAGGTTGACTAAAATCATGTATTATTGAGGAGAAGGTGAAGGAAATACCCATGTGAAAAGAGCATGAACTTTAACTATATGTGATGCATGTATGAAATGTATATAGTGCTAATTCTTAGAGTTATATGGGATACATGTTACCATAATCATAAAATAAAAAAGTATTTTATTCTTGCTAAATAATTAAGAGGTCTTTATTAATTTCACAATTCTCAATTTTTATAAATTATATTTGAGAATTTGCATGTTAAAATGATTCCAACCTTGGAATCGAAGTCTTTTTAAGATCTATATAAGTGTCAAAGTAAATGATAATATTATTGGATTTAAACTTATCAAAAGCTATAAAGAAATGACTTAACATTAGTAGAGATTCTAGTTAGATAATTCATATAGATTAACAATCTTCTTTTCCAATTTTATGAAATATATGATTTTCTTCTAGATAATCTTAAGTCAATAAGTCTATATATACCATGTTTGAGTATAGATATATGCAACAACCACTAATTTTCAAATTCTATAAGCTTTAATTCACTCAAGTGTTATCCTATTATCATTCCTAATATACCTAGTCTTGGTAGCTTTGTTTACTACAAATTAAAACAACCCTTTCCTTTATTCTTTATTTATCCTCGGTTGCTTCTGCTATTTTAATTTTTGAAGTTCATGTATTGAATGTTACAAATATTTTAGTTATATCATCTACACTTTCTCTACCCAGTTGTTCATGAGAAAGAGAGGACAAGCTATAAGGATTTTGTAGCAAATAAAATCTCTGAGGTTGTAAACTCTCAAAATAAAAATAAAAAAAGTTATTTTTAAAGAAAATGAAGATGATTCTAGTTGAGGGTTCAAACCAATCATGGACAATCCGGAAGGGTATAGTCTAGAAATTGGAAATTGACTAGATCTAATATAATGAAATATTCCAAATAGGTTTTCTTCCACTATCATATATTTTACAAGAATATATATAGATTTCAAGCCCTTGGAAACTATTGTTGTGGCAATTTTATTTTATTCTTAGGTTAAGGATCTCATTTATTTGTTTAAATGATGTTGATATTGTATACTTTTATTCAAGAGTATTTTTCATTTCCATTCTAAGATCCATACATAATAGGCCATGAATGTAATATCTTAGCGTTTACCACCTGCTTGAGAGAATGGGAACTACCATAAAGTGCAAGAATAGAGGAGCTATAATAGAAGTGGCAGGTAAAATATATACACTATCCCCTAAGAGAATATATAAATTAAAATTTCTTGGAATTACAACTCCCAAACACCCTAGACCAACTAAACCAATACTATCAAAGGCAATGTAAATATGAAAAGAGTGTTAGAGAGTTGAGAATGAATGAGAGAGAAAGTTGAGAACCACAAGAAAAAATGACCCCATCCCAAGAAAAGAATATAATAAAAATGGTTAAAGATCAAATAAACCTTGAGTAGGTTAAGAAAAAAGATGCTACATCAAAAAATAATTTCCCAAATGTGCAAACAAAAGGGAATAATATGCAGAGAAGTAATAAAAATCTAAAATATAAGGGGATCAAGATAAGATATTGATAGGAATTTCAAAGACTTGAAATTTTCCAAAGATATTTCGTATTCCTAAAAACTTAATTTTCTTTCTAAGTAGCCAACAGATTGGCATCCCTATAAAAATGGAAGATATTATATGGTTCATGAAAATGTATTTTCTCAAGTACTCCTTCAAGGAGATAGTTCAAATACCAAGACATGCAATTCTAATTTGAGAGAACATTAAATGAAAACATGGAATCACCCTTAATTTGCAATTCCTATATTTTCAGTTTCAAAGCCAATTCAATCCCCATATCTAAAGATTCCAATTGTTCCTTATTGCTTGTCTCATCTCCCACCCTTTTTCATACTAAAATGATGATTTCACCTCTTGAATTTTTTATAACAACACCAACCCTGGATGGGTCTATATTGCCTTTGGATTCTTCATCATAGTTCAATTTAAACATATATAGGGGAGGAGGGATGCAATTAGTAGTTTCTATTTTATTTTCCTTTTGGATATCTTCAATGGTTCCTTCAAGAGGGAGAGGTTTAATCAAGTTCCATTTATTAAGTAAGTTATCATCTTATGATGCAAATTCATTTAAATTTTTTTATATTTTTCTGGATATAGGTAATGGTAGTTTAAGAATTAGCTCATTCTATCAATTTATTGAGATGTTCCTTGGAGGAGGAATTCCTTCTAAACATTTTGTGGTTATTTTCTGTCTAGATGTTCCAAATTACATTTGGAGGGTGGACTTTCTAGATGCAATTATACATAGAACCTTTATAAAGCAATGTTTATGCCTAGAATCAAGATAATAAATCCTTGCTGAGAGGTTCTTTCCAATTAAATTAAAATTGAATCCACTTCTGAAAATGCTTCAAAATATGATAATTAAGAAGGATATAGGTCAATTGTTTCCATGTGGTAACAATATAGCACACATAGGAAGAAAATAGTTATTCTGAACTTATCTAATCTCACCACTGCTAGATTACAATCTTGTAGGGATAGCTATGCAAAAATCCAATCTTCTATGAGACTGATTACATTCCAACAAAATTTAATGGGCCAATCATATATAGCCTGAGCATTTTTAATGCTCTCATAACCTAAATTAATAAAATAATTACCATAATTTGATTTTGTCCATATAATTTCTTCTTTCTTATAGGAACATATAATTTTTGTTTTTTTGAACTCTCTATTAAGATCATCTTTCAAATTTAAAACAAATTGAAGAAAACCAAAATATTTGTAGTAAATAGAAGAGAAGGAATCTAAACAAACCAATACAAAGTAAACTTTAATATATATGTCATGAATAAAATTCAAACTAGCTGCCAAGAAAAACCAATTCTAAATTTGATTTAAGGACTTATGTCCAATCCAAGAATTGTCCCAAAATATATCCTTGGCACCATAAAGGACCAACTAAGAAATATGAGGGACACATTGTTTCTGCATGAAGAAATAAAATTCCAAATCTTGGATCCTTTGGCAAGGGATATGGCGGTGAAGACTCTATTAATATTAGAGCCATGCAAATACTTGGAAAATATGAGTTTGCTTCATTTAAGAGAGGTATTTTTGCCTAATATCCAAAGTAACTTTTCACCAAAGATATTATTTTGTGCATACAAACTTTTAATACTTGCACCATCATTACTTTTAGATTAACACACTTTGTACCAAGCAAGAAGAGAACTTTTTTCTTTTTATTTCACATTATCATCCAAGAGGAAAGATTGAAATTAATTCATAATATCTTTGATGGACTGTTTCAAAAATTTAAGAATGAAAAAATGATAAATAGTGATTGTTAAGTACGTGAAATGTCACCCTAACTCAAGCAATAGGGTGCAATGACATCTCATGGAAATAATGGAAACCTTACAGAGTTGTGGGTTCCTCTGATTAGTAAGAAGTCTCTGGATTCTAGGGTGGTTCCTTTGAATTTGATTTATCACCGAAAAACTGGCCTTTCTTTTAAGGGAAAAGGAAAAAAAGGATAACTTGAAATTGAATAAAATTAAAAGGGGAGGTGATAAACCAAATTGATTTTAGATTAATCAAAAAATGAATTGTTTTGAATCTGACGTAGAAATATAAGGTTGAGGTAGGGAACTCTCTCTATTCAACGTATAGGCTGACATACATCTTCTATTGAAAGGGTTGAAACCACAATAAATAACTAGTCAACAGACATACATCTTCTGCAAATAGGTTTTATGAACATAGCTAAAAAGGAATTGCAACAATTCACTATTTTTTCTATCTAAATACTTAAACACTCAATGCAGAAATGTAGAATATGATTGAATTACAACACTTAGAAATCACAATAGATTCAAAAAACTTTATTATCTCCACAATCTCTAATTGAATACATATTATGATGTAAAAACATGCCAAGGAATAAAAATATTCACTTTAACACTATTCTGCACCAAAATATGAACCCATGTCCATGTATACAAAATCCAGATATATACACCAACTGACCCACTCATGCCAATTCAAAAATGAACTCCTCCCCCTAAACCACTCCTTTAATTAAGACAAATCCCTAAATCTTAGGCATAACACATGCCTTGGTTTATGCCCAAGTGGATAGATATCAAAGAGATAACTAATGGAACTCCTATCCTAAACATTATCTCCATGTAGGAAATATCATTTAGAATTAGAAACCTATACTTTACACCTCCTAAGAAAATGTTACTTGCCTTGATCGAAATCGACATATACAAATGTCAAAATCATGACATTTAATTAGGAAAACTACAAAGTATTTTAAAATATGGCATAAATCCACCATTTGCACTAGCGACCCTAGTGACACCTATTTTTATCACTTTGGAGGATGAGCATCCCAAGGCTATGTTGTCGAGCACTACAATTTTGAAGGCATTAACTGCCTCATGTACATCACACTTCAAAGTTTTATTTTGTTCCATTTGTGCTTTGCATTGGTTATCAAAACCTCTTGAACAGTCTGTAGACAAGAATGAAGGGTTTGAAACCATAGATCCATGGAGATGGCCATACTATGATTATGGCGATGATTTTGTGGTTTTCTTGTTTTATTGAGGCTTGGGTTGTCAAAATGGATCTTAGGTTTGTGATCTGGACTTCCCTCTATTGATTTGATGCTGGGGATATGGCTCTGCATAATATTCAACACTGATCTTCCATTAATCTCGAATTTGACTTAAGATAAGTGATATTACGCTTTGCATGAAACTCCTTCTTTGCATTGGTTTTGACATCTCAAGTTTTTATTGCAGAACTACTGATTAGAGAACTACTACTTGATAATATGACTACATGCTTTTCATACTTTTCACTATTGTCTCTATCACTGTCGGATGGTTGTTTTTTCAGTTATCTGTAGCTCAACACTGGCAAGACATGAATCTTTTTTGTTTTGAAGACCCGACCGGAGCATCAACTCTGACTTATCTACCTGCAATTTAGAATAAATTTTGTCTGTGGGGTTTGGGTACAGTCTGTGACACCCACAAACATGATTATATCCATTACCATAGACCCTAAAACATGCTCACATTTTACCATAATCACACAGTCACATTTTTTTCTTTCCCAGGAACTATATATCACAAGCCCATATCAAAATATGAACAATAGATATAGGCATCTGGGTTTGTCAGCTACTTGGCTTTACCAATAAGAAAAAAAAATCAAACACACCTAGCAATGATTCTTTTTTTTACCCTCACAAAAACAAACTTGTTTTCATGACAATATATTTTTTATTACTAATGTTTTATTATTGACAACATTCTTTTCAAACTTTGCATAGCAGACATCAATCCTCAAGTTAGGTCACCCTTTACCTAGCTTCATATCTCTTTTTAGTTGCCCCTCATATTTGATTAGGCAGATATAGATACTTGATATTACCATTTTTTTACACTGCTCTGTTAGTTGATGCCTTAAACAAAATAGTCTTCTTACCTCTCTTTTCACTTTTATGACCTCCACTTTCTAAGCATGGGGACCCTTTTCTATGCTTTTCTGCACTGCTTTGTTCCTTGCATAATGAACACCTTTTATTGCACCATTCCACATATGAACTTTGTTGATTTTTTCAGATAATAAGTGTCATTTGCATTTCTGATAAATGAAGAGTCTAATATTTTGAGCATGGCATTTGAATTTTTCTGTTAACAACTCAATGACATCTTCTTAAGTTGAACCTTGAATTTGAACATCACTGTAACTAGTTACCCTTTTTCATATGAACCATTGTTGAATTGTTCATTGTTGCTAAATCATTGTTGAACTTAATGGCCTATTTCATAGCACTACAATTTATTTCTTCCATTTTGTAGCTATTTAGACCCACTGCTTTGCATAACATTCTGACAATGGTATAACAAGATTGGCATGATTTTCCTTTAACTACTTTTATGAGTTTCATTGCAATATAAACATTGTTGAAACTTTGCAGCTAAATATAATGAATTGCCTGACACTTTTCATCTGCATTTCATACTCTATTTATGAATCCATGGCATTTATCTTGAAATAATGGTTGTTTGTGAAGTTTGAGTACGTGCTCATGACATCCATTGCATTTTTCCTTTTTACACTGCTTTTCATGATTTCATAATCCATCAATATTTGCATTTTGAATGCCATTCTATTTGTTCTACTTTAACAATAATACCTGGAAGCTCAAAAAGTTAGTATACATAATCAATTTGACATCTTTTATGCCTGATTATCATGTTTCATGAATAAATACTCATGCATGATTATTGTTTGGTTGATTGTGCTTATTAACTTGGAATTTTACCTTGCTTTTCTAAAAAAGGTTTCTAAAGCTACCAAGAACTAAGTCCCTTTAATTAAGCTCTGTGGTTTGTAAAAAACCAATTCTTTACATAATGTAGGAAGATAATAATATATAGAAAAAGGTTTCATAAAGATGTATGTCCTTTTAATAATGTTATTCAGTTTGTGTAGATGCATTTTTTTTTTACCTTTGCATTCATGTTATTGGAAAATGTGCAATATTGAGAGTATGATTGTTATATGATATTCCAGATTTCATGCATTTCTTAGATCCAACATGGATCTAACCCCTCCTTTTCAATGATGCAGGGCACAAGACATAATGAAGACTCAGAATGCATGACACATGAGATAGAAGCTGAGGAGATGAAGACTCAAGAAGACGCGGACAACATACCTAAAGATGAAAAAGACATAGAAGGCAATGCATGGACTCCCATTCTCATATATCTATCATGCTTTATATATTGCATAATTCTCTCTAATTTTTCAATGTAAAAATGTATAATCAGAACAAGATCCTTTCCTACGTTCAGTTTGAATGCACAATGTAATGATCATGTATTAGTTGTAATTGAAAATTGATCAATACTTAGAGTATAGTATCTAATGATCTGAATGCAATGAAAATGTACCTCCATTTAGATTAGCTGAATACTAGTGTTTAGAGAATGTACCGTTATGCAATCTTTGGTTGTTTTTGGTTATGTTCTTGTATACACAAAATTAGGATAACAATTATGGCAACTTCTATTGGATGTCTTCCTGCTAGACATGAAACTATGGACCTTATTCATTGGGTAATGGAGTCTAAAACTAGAATAGACCATATTCAACCTTTATTGAAATGAAAATGCACCTAAACTAAAGACTCATTCAACAACAAATAAATCTTTACTTGAAAGTACTTTATTGGAACTAAAACCTATTGAAACCTAGTGCTTGACAACACTTATTGAAATGAAACTTCTACTTGAGAAAGAACTAACCCTCAAAGAAAAGCTTGAGGAAAATCCCATTAACCAGGATAGGTAGGATCTCTCCATCTGTAGTTGATGGTTGAAAAGCATTGTTCTCTTTACACTCAGTTATGATAAAAGGGCCCATCCAAAAGTTATCAAACTTATCATGTTACCCTGGTCTACTTTTCAACACATCCCATTTAAGAACCATATAACCCTCCTTGAATTATCTAGTTGTAGCCTTCTTGTCAAAACACCTTTTAGTTTTAATTTATCTTAGCTCCATGTTTTTTAATGCTTTGTCCCTTTCCTCTTCTAGCTGTAATAGCTCAACAAACTTTACTTAAGCGAATCATCCTATTCAAACAACATCATTTTATCACTTAGTTGTAGGGATGGAAACTCAGTTGAAATTGGTAACCTAGCTTCCCTACCATAAACCAGTACATAGGATGAGTTCCTAGTGATCTTCTTTGGTGTAATCCTATCCAACCATACACCTACCCTTAACTTGGAATGCCAATCTCTTTTTTTATCATGTAAAGTCCTCTTGATAATCCTTATGAGGTTTTTATTAGTAGACTCAGCAAGTCCATTACCCTAAGGGTAATAATTAGATGATGTACTCAAATAGATACCATTTTTAACTGCCCATTCTATTATCCTAGAGCCAAAAAAGGCCTGCATTGTCTGAAATGATTGATTGGGGAACACCAAACCTGGTTATAATATCTTCATAGAAGTTGAGAACAAAAGATCCAGTTCATTCTTTCAATGCAATAGCCTTATCCATCTTGTAAATTAGTCTGTAGTAGTCAAGATCACTTTGTGACATGCAATGGAATTAGGATCAATGGGACCTATGAAGTCTACTCCCCACTTGATGAATGGTTGTTCAAAAATAATAGGCTTCAATTGCAATGCTTCTAGCCTTTGTTTGCCTACAAAAAGAGCACATTTCTGACATTTTCTAGCCCAATCATTGGCATCTCTAAAAAAATCCAGCCAGTAATAGCCTTCTCTTAAGATCTTCCAAGCTGTATTCTTAGGGTTAAAGTGCCCTCCACATGATCCATCATGAAACTTAGATAATATTTTGTTTTGATCAGCAATATCAATACATTTTAGCAATATTCTAGACAAATCTTTCCTATAAAGCATTCCATTAACTAAAACATAGGGGATAGATTGTAATATGAAAAACCTCCTCTTGGCCTTATCAAGATCAGGTGGAGATTGTCCAGTTTGTAAAAGATACTCATATCAGTCAACCAAGTTTCTTGTTGGTCATCAGCTATGGGATTATCCTGATGTAAGACAATCTCCTCTTTTCTTTCAGCATCTCCTTCCTTCTCTTCTGTTTGTGCACACAAACACTTGCCTCTAACTAGCTTAGTTACATGGATATGCACATCATATTCCATAACTCTGGTGATCCATCCTGCTCTTTTATCATTCACATCCTTGTTTAACAGGAACTCTTTTATGCTAGGATGAGCTACCATCAAATGAACTTTGTTTCTTGCAACCAAATCTTTAAACTTTTTCAAATATTTGATAATCTAAAGTACATGTTTTTCAACAAAATGATACCTTTGTTCGTAGTCATCCATCCCTTTGCTGAAAAAGGAAACCAACTATTCTAAATTGTCATCATTTTTTTGCACTTACATAGCTGAAACAATATCATATCCTCCATAAGTATATAAGATGAAATATTTAGAAAACTCAAAGCTAGCTAATGTAGGAGCTGATGATAGGGCCTGTTTAATTTGTTCAAAACTTGATTTTCCCTCTTTAGTCTAGCTGAAGGGCACATTTATCTTCAGCATTTCAGTTAAGGGTTTTAATAAATTGGTAATGTTTGGGATGAAGCGTCTAACAAATTTAACTGTACCAATAAAGATTTTCAATCCTTTCTTGTGTTTTGGAAGAGATAAATCAAGAATTGCATGGATTCTTTCAGGATCTATTGTTGTACCTTCTTTTGAAAATTGATAACCTACAAGTTTACCCTCATGGACTGGAAAAACTGATTTTTTAGGATTGAGAGAGATCTCAAACTCTCTACATATTTGAAGCACCTTCCTTAAATGGACTATATGCTAATCTACAATCTTTCTATAAATGGTGACATAATCTAGATAAACTAAGAAAAATTTATACATCAAATTTTTAAAATCTATGTCCATAGCTTTATGAAATGTAGAACCTGCATTTGATAAACCAAATGGCATTCTTCTATATGTCATTGTTCCCCATTTAGTAATGAAAATTGTTTTAAATTGATCCTCTTTTTTTTACTAACACTTGATTGTAACAAGAATAACTATCTAGAAGTGAAAACCTTTTAGATCCATAAACATACTGCAATATTTGTTCCATTGATGGAAGAGGATGTCTATCTTTTAGAGATGCCCTATTTAGGTCTCTAAAATTCACACACAGTCTAATCTCACCATCGTTCTTCCTTATAGGAACTAAATTTGAAACCCAAGAGGTATTTTTAATTGGGAAAATTATACCACTATCAAGAAGTTTATTGAGCTCTTTAATCATTAGGGGCTGTAATTTGGGGTTAATTGGCCTTTGTCTTTGCCTAATTGGCCTGAAGTTGGGCTCTAATTCAATAGTGTGTTGGGTCAATTGAGGTTCAAACCATTTTAAATCAACATAATCCCAAGAAAAAACATCATTGAATTCTTTGAACAAAGCATTAAGGAGCTCTTTATCTTGAGGAGAGTTGACTTTACAAACCTTTAGAAATTTATCCCTGAACACCTCCAACTCCTCGTAATGATCTTCTTTAATGAATATATTGGTTTTGTTCTTCTTGAACTGATCATTAAAATTGAAGATGGACTCCAAAATAACCAATCCTTTAGGAGGTTTATTTGACTTCAATTGTATAATCTAGTCTTCAAACTGTTATTTCATTTTTTTGTCCTTAGGAGCTAAAAATATATCTATTTCTGCCATAAAGCTTAAAATCTGCTCATCAATATTAAAAACCTGCCAATTAACATCATTATCCAAAATGGATGGCCTTACCATAATTTTAATGTGAGATTGATCAGTAATTGTATCCTTATTTTCAAGAATTGTGACTTGAGCACCAATAACAACTAATCTATCAGCATGTTAATTTTTACTTCGAGGTACAGATATCAGGTTGAATGCATCAAATCATCTAAAATATCTAATACTATGCCCTTATATAGTTTTAGAAGATCATTTTTAACAGTATGAAATCCTCTCACCTGATTGACCACCAATTCAGTTTCTCCAAATGCTCTCAAATACTTGATATTCTTCCTCCTTGTCCATTCTAAACCCTATATCAAACCTTTATATTCAGCCATGTTATTAGAACATGAAAAAGACAACCTGAATGCAACATAATATTTTTCACCATCATGGAGACACAAGAATAACCCCTGCACCAACTCCATTCTTTTTTCTAGATCTATCAAAATATAGGTCCCAAATCTGATTAAGCTATTATGAATTAGCATCATGGCCTTTTATCAAATTTGGCATAACAAGATCAAGTTCAGACATCAGATAATTACTAAAACTTGAATCATAAATAATACTATCTTGATTAGTAAAAGTGTTCCCAGTTTCCCACTCATCCAACATTATATCAGGGATCCCCTCTATTTGAGTGTTAAAGGTTGGATAATATTTAATCTCATCAGCATCTATAATCACACAGCTTGCATTGATAGGACTTGGTATATAGGGCGCTATGTGATCCTTGGTCAATAACTCTGAATTTATAGTTACCTTTGTACCATACCTTGGTCTAAACAAAATATGAGACCAATCTAATGAAAAATATCAACCTATCCTTTCTGCAAAAACCCTAGACAGACATAGGGAAAATAAGGGGGTAAGTCAATGACATAAATGTCCCGAGGAATGGAAAATTTTGGGAAAACATGAAGGGTCAAACTTACATTCTTGACAATACCTAAGGTATTAACTAAGGAACCATCCAACTCAATCACTCCCTTCTCAAGAGGCTAATACTTTAAATCAAGCAAATCTGCAATTTTATTAGGCATAATTGTGCTAGTTGCACCACTATCAACCATGCAGTTATGTCCTAACTTGTTTCCAATTATCACGGATATATAAAAGGAGGTGGTTTAACATTTGAATCTTTCTTACCATCCTTTACTGTTGTTTCTTGGAATTTTGTTGCCTCTGTATTAGCTAAAACAATCCTTTAAGGTTGCTTTAAAGCTTGTTGTGGACTCACTGCACCTTTAGATAATTCTTCCTTAACTAATTTTTCTTTCCCTGAAATGGCTAGAGAATCCCACATAGACATAGAGACACTTATTTTCCTCATTTTATCAACAATATTGAAAGGAACAAAAAAATGTACCTTTTTTAGGAGATTTGATAGTGGTCACATTTGCGTGCTTCTGAGGTTGATCCTTAGCCATAAAATTGGTGTGTTCTTTCAATGTTCAAACAGGGGTGGTGGGTGTTGATTGAGTTGTAGCAGCAACCTTAGCAGCTAATTGATCTGTTTCTAGAGCTCTTTTCTTGGCTCTAGTATTTGTTGATACATGTGAATCATTACTCACCCCACATAATTCTTCTTCCCACCAATTAAGAAAATAAGTATCCGAAGTATTCAGATTTGGTTGATGTTGAATCTCCTCAATGGGTATATCTTATTGTGAACCAATGCACTTTGTACCATTAAAGCCTGATTAAGTACTACATTGGTGCACTTTGACTAATTGTGAGGCTGACCACAAGGATAACACCACTCATATTTAGCATCAAGGTTATTCTGGTTAGGTACAATATCCCTGAAACCATTATGAGGTGCAGGGTTGTAAGGTCTATAAGGCCTCTAATTCCAATTCTTCCTATTTGTCTTGTTGTTTCCTTAGTATTGTTGTTTATTACCTTGATAAATAGGTTGGTTACAATGTTGTGATGAGGAGATCGCATACTGATTTTGAGGGTGAACTATGGGATATCCTTGAGATTTCATCCTCTTAAGGTTTACCAGATCATTTCCAAAGGTTTGCAATAAGCTCTTAATATTTTGTTGGCTGTCTTTTATACTTTGCATCTCATCAAGAGGGGAAGCAGGCAATATCTCTTGACTTTTGGATGATGGTAAAGGTGGAAGAGGTGGAGTGATCAGTGGTATGTTAGACTGAATGCTAGGAATGAAGGTCATAGGTGGCCACTGAGCTATCTTTCCTGCTTGAATAAGACTGTTCTATGCTCTAATAGGAATATCAAAAGCTTGAGGCAAAGAATTACCCCCCATTGACTGAATCCTAACTGATATATATCACTATTCAAACTCTTAAGAAAGTACAAAAATTCATACTCAGTAGAGGGTCTTACTATAGTAGGGATTCTATTCCAAGTTTTCTGAAAATGGAGATTGAAATCACACATTTCTTCCTGGGGAGCTCTTATGATAGTTATTTGTTTTGGACCAAAGAGAGATTGTTATATTTGTCTTCAAAGAATTTGATAATTCCTCACCTAGTGCATCCCATGTAGAAATAGATCCAACTAGAAGATTCCCAAACCATTCTAACACTTTTCCCTTCAATGATGCAGCCAATAGATTCAAAGCTACATCTTTACCCGTGATGTGATGGATATTACAAAGAGAATAAATATCTCTAATATGTTCTATAAGAGTTGTTTGTCCTTCTATAGTGAAAGATGGTAACCCTTTTAAGGCTTCCAATGGAATATTGTTATGATTGGAAATCCTCAAAGAGCTTCCCTTATTAAAAGGCACAAATGGAAACCTCCTAGCCATTCTCGGAGGTGTTGAGAAAGAACTAGAAGGTAATGACTGATCTCCCTCTATTGGTTGTTCTAAAACAACCTGAATCTAAAGTGCTAGAGGACTTGTGGAGGGTTTGTGATCTAAATATAGTAACTTAGTACTGTAGGAGGGAGGAGCTATAATCCTTTCAAATCCTTTCTTCCTTGGTTTTCCTAGTTTTCTATCCCTTACTATAGGCTACAAGGAAAACACCTGCTGATTCCTATGTACTCTTTGTAAAGTTCTGCTTCTCCTAGTGTGTGACAGTTGTAAATACTCAAATTCCTTTACACTCCTTGTTTGGATTCTACTCATGTATCACAAGGTGTCCCACCGGGCGTGCCAAAATATGTTAAGTACATGAAATGTCACCCTAACTCAGGCCTTAGTGTGCAATGACATTTGATGGAAACAATAGAAACCTTCAAGAGTTGTGGATGCCTCTGATTAGGAAGGACTCTCTAGATTCTAGGCCGGTTCCTTTGAATGTGATTTATCTCCTAAAAATTGACCTTTCTTTTAATGGAAAAGAAAAAAAAGGATAACTTGAAATTGAATAAAACTAAAAGGGGAGGTGATACACCAAATTGATTTCAGATTAATCAGAAAATGAACAGTTTTGAATTAGACATATCACAATAAGTTTGAGGTAGGGAATTCTCTCTATTCAATGTATAGGCTGACATACATTTTTTATTGAAAGGTTCGCAACCACAAGAAATAACTATTCAACAGATATACATCTTTTGCAAATAGGTTATATGAAAATAGCTAAAAAGGAATTGCAACAATTCACTATTTTTCTATCTAAATACTTAAACATTGAATGCTGAAATGAAGAATAGGATTGAACTACAACACTTATAAATCACAATAGATTCAAAAACCAGCTTTATTATAACCACAATATGTAATTGGATACATATTATGATGCAAAAACATGCCAAGGAATAAAAAAATTTACTTTAACACTATTATGCACCAAAATATGAACCCCTCTCCATGGATACGAAATCCAGATATATACACGAACTGACCCCCTCATACCAATTCAAAAATGAACTCCTCCCCCTAAATCACTCCTTCAATCGAGCCAAATCCCTAAATCTTAGGCATAACACATGCCTTGGTTTATGCCCAAGTGGATAGCTATCAAAGAGGTAAATAATGTAACTCCTATCCTAAACATTATATCCATGTAGGAAATATAATTCACAATTACAAACCCATACTTTACACCACCTAAGAAAATTTTACTTTCCTTGATCTAAATCGACATATACAAATGTCAACATCATAGCATTTACTTAGGAAAACTCCAAAGTATTTTAAAATATGACATAAATCCACCATCTCCACTGGCAACCCGAGTGACACCCTTTTTGATCACTTGGGAGGATGAGCATCCTGAAGCTATGATGTCGAGAACTACAGTTTTGAGGGCATTAACTGCCTCATGTACATCAGACTTCAGAGTTTTATTTTGTTCCATTTGTACTTTGTATTGGTTATCGAAACCTCTTGAATAGTCTATAGACAAGAATGAAGGGTTTGAAACCCTAGATCCATGGAGATGGCCATAGTGTGATTATGGTGATGATTTTGGGGTTTTCTTGTTCTAGTGAGGTTTGGGTTGTCGAACTGGAGCTGAGGTTTATGATCTGGACTTCCCTCTATTGATTTTAAGCTCAGGCTTTGGCTCTACATAACATTCGGCACTGATCTTCCATGAATCTCAAATCTGACTTGAGATAAGTGATACTACTCTTTGCATCAAACTCGTGGTTTGCATTGGTTTTGACATCTCAAGCTTTTATTGTAGAACTACTGATTAGGTAACTTTTTCTTGATAATATTGTTGCATGCTTTTCATACTTTACAATGTCGGCTCTTTCACTGTTGGATGGTTTTTTTGTCGGTTATCTTTAGCTCAACACTGGAAAGACATGCATCTTTTTTATTTTGAAGACCCAACCTGAGCATGAACTTTGTCTTATCTACCTGCAGCTTAGAAGAAATGTTGTTTGTGGGGTTTGAGAAAGGGCTTGTGACACCCACAAATATGATTATATCCATTACCATCGACCCTAAATCATGCTCACATTTCACCATAATCACACATTCACATTTAATTTTTCCCTGGAAGTATATACCAGAAACCCATATAAAAATATGAATAATAGATATATGCATCTGGGTTTTTCAATTACCTAGCTTTACCAATAAGAAAAAATAATCAAACACACCTAGCAATGCTTCTGTTGTTTACCCTCACAAAAAGAAACTTGTTTTCATGACAGTGTATTCTGTATTAGTAATGTTTGATTATTGACAACATTTTTTTAATATCTTTGCATAGCAGACATCAATACTCTAGTTAGGTCATTGTTTACCTAGCTTCATATCAATTTTTAGTTGCCCCTCATATTTGATTAGGAAGACACAAATACTTGATATTACTATTTTGTTACATTGCTTTGTTAGTTGATGCCTTAAACAACACAGTCTTCTTACCTCTCTTTGCACTTTCATGACCTCCACTTTCTGAGCATGGTGACCCTTTTGTATGTGTTTCTGCACTGCTCTATTTCTTGTATAATGAACACCTTTGATTGAACCATTCCTCATATGAACCTTGTTGATTTGTTTAGATAATAACTTTCATTTACATTTCTGATAAATGAAGAATCCAATGTTCTGCACATTACATTTGCATTGTTTTTTTAACAACTCAATGACATCTTCTGAAGTTGAACCTTGAATTTGAACATCACTATGAAACTATTTAGCCTTTTGTCATATGAACCATAGTTGAATTTTTCATTTCTTCTCCATCATTTATAAACTTAATGCCCTGTTTGATAGCACTATAGTTTATTCATTCCATTTTGTTCCACTGGTAGCTACTTAGACCCACTTCTTTGCATAACATTTTGACAATGGTATAACAAGATTTGCATTCTTTTCCTTTAAGTGTTTTTATGAATTTCATTGAAATATTAAAACTATTGAAACTTTGCACCTAATGTAATGAATTGTCTAGTACTTTCCACCTGCATTTCATACTTTGTTTATGAATCCATAGTATTCCTCTTAAAATAATGCTTGTTTGTGAAGTTCAAGCATGGGCTTGTGACATCCATTGCATTTTTCCTTTTTACACTACTTTTGTTGAATTTATAATCCATCAATCTTTTCATTTTGAATGCACTTCTATTTGTTCTTCTTTAACAATAATACCTAGATGCTCAAAAAGTTAGTATACATAATCAATTTGATGTCTTTTATACCTGATTATCATGTGTCATGAATAAATACTCATGCATGATTTCTGTTTGGTTCATTATGTTTATTAACTTGGAATTTTACCTCGCTTTCCTGAAAAAGCTTTCTAAAGCTACCAAGAACAAAGTTCCTTTAATTCAGATCTCTGGTTTGTAAAACAACAATTCTTTACATAAAGCATGAAGATAAGCATATATAGTAAAAGGTTTCATAAAGATATATGTCCTTTTAATACCGCTATTCAGTTTGTGTAGATGCATATTTTTTTTCCCTTGCATTCACATTATTGGAAAATGTGCAATATTGAGAGTATGATTATTATGTGACATTCCAGGTTTCATGCATTACTTAGGTCCAAGTTGGATCTAACCCCTCCTTTTCAATGATGCATGGCACATGACATAATGAAGACCAAGGATGCAAGACACATGAGACAAAAGCTGCGGAGATGAAGACTCAAGAACACTTAGACAATATACCTAATTATGCAAAAGACATAGAAGGCAATGCATGGACTCCCATTCTTATATATCTATCATGCCTTCTATCTAGCATGAATTTCTCTAAGTTTTCAATGGAAAAATGTATAATGAGAGAAACATCTTTTCTTACATTCAATTTGAATGCACAATGTAATGATCATGTGATGAGCCTCTCAAAAGGCCATCTTTTCCATGTTGTTTACTTTCTTTTTCAGCAGTTGGCTTTCAAAATAGAGACTTTAAACTTATGGTTTTATATATATTTTATATATGTAAGGACATAATTAGGTAAAATGGATGGCAATGGCATGATTTATTTTTCTTAGAACTGGTGGATAGAAGTTGTAGGATATAAGCAGTTGCATGCTAAATAAATAATCCTATCTCCTATGCTATGTTTATGGGTAGTCTCCTTCTTGTAGCCAAATGTTGTTCAAGAATATTGAATGGAAACTAAAACTTCTTTCTTAGTATTAAAATGATAAAATATATTTACGTGTCAGAAGTTGTGTATGCTAACCATTTTGTAGGAATCAAGTCATGGCGCATTAAAGAATACCAGCATGGTGTTGAAGGAGTCAGTGATAGCCGTTACCTGCAGAAGCGCCAGCATAAAATAAGGAATTAAGTAAAGCGGTTGAAGAAGGGTGTGTCATAGGAATTTCATGGAGTAACGAGTCAATTCAGTTCCTGAGTAGACACCGTGCACAGATCTAGAACCACTACATGCTATATTTTGGGAAGAACTTGAATACCTACTATTGTTGTTTGAGATATTCTGTTATGAGCACTTTGCATCCATTAGTGATCCTCATTAATGGAGTGATCCTAGATTTAGGGAGTAGTGTAGTTTCTCTTTAAATAAGTTGAATTTTGTAGTTCTCTGGAGAGAGCTAGTTGATATAATTTTTGGAATAGAAGTTGACATTGTAACACTATTTTTACTTTCCAGGTACATTTTCTTCATGAATGAATAAAGTGCATAATTTGAGTTTAATTCTCTTATCTTGATTTCATTTCTATTCACTCATCCAAGAAGGCCCACTTAGTGAGTGAATCATTTTATAAGATTAGAAGTTATTTCCTTTTTCATTAAGAAGTAAATAGAACTCTACTATTCCTGCAGCCACTTGTAACAGAACTGGTGAACTGTTCTTGAAGCATAGGCGAGTAGAGTAACCCCTACTTGTGATTACTATTTTCTTAGAGTAAGTGCATTCACTTGAGATAGTATAGATTCATGAAGCATAATGTATTTCAATTCCATAGGTTTATCCATGACAATCAAGAAGGCTTGAAGCATATACTTTGCAAATACCATTCCAAGTTTACATCCCTGGTCGATAATTAAATGAGACTAAATAATCTACTTAGTAGCCATTTAGGGTGTCCAATCCTAAAGTAGTAGTCCAATGCTATGTGTTTCTAAGAGAATTTTTTTCCCAAGCATTTTTGGCACCATTTTCGGGGATGGTGTTAGTTCAAACCTGATTTGGTGTTCATATTTCCAAATTTCATAATCTAGGACTTAATTTCAAGAAATCCTTTTATGCATAGAAGAAGAGATCCTCGTGGTAGATTTCTTCCTCATAAATACCAAGCTGAACCATTTGACATTTTTAATCCTGAGCCTGAGGAACCCCAAGTAGATAGTGAAGAAGAAGACCTGTTTAAAAACCCATTTGTTGAAGCCCAAGGAAAAATTTCATCACCTTCATCCTCCGAAGAATTGGTACATTTAGAAGTCCTTTTTGATGAGCTTGAATATCACGACAAGCCATTATCTCTTATCCTATATCAACCACAGCAACCAGGACCCCCTCCATGGATGGCTCAGCCTACCTTTCCCTTCCCAATTCCTCCTCAACAAGGTAAGCAAAACCTGAAGAACATTCCAGCGGCTACATTACCAAAATTTTATGGACTTATCACTGAAGATCGAATGACCTTCCTCTTTGAGTTTGACATCCTCTATAGGAGCTATGACTACACAATTGATGCTCATAATCTGAATTTGTTTCTGTCAACTCTTAAAGAGGCTGCTCTAAGGTGGTTCATGGGCCTCACACCTAATGTTGTAGCAAATTGGAATGCCATGAGCAACATGTTCCTTTCCAAATACAAAGAGTACTATATAGGACAATATTTAAAAGGAGATGACATCTTCAAGATGTTACAGAAAGAGGATGAAACCTTGGAAGACTATGTTTCTAGGTTTATGTTTAACCTATAGCGCAACACTCAACACTAGCTGAATGAGGAATCGCATAAACATTTGTTCCTGAAAGGTGTCAATGATGGGAGCATAGAAGCCTTGGACCTTATGGCTAGTGGTGACTATTAGAATAGTCCAAAAGGACAACTGAGAGGCGGGGGGGTGAATGAGTTATTAGTAACTTTACCTCTTTTTACTTCTTTAACTCCAGAATACAATAAAGTAAATACACATTCAAATAACATAGTACACAACACACAGTTTGATTACGGGGAAACCAAATGGTAAAAACCCTGGTGGGAATTCGTACCCACAATGAACTATACTTGTTTATAGTAATCCCTGTTAGAAGATATTTCAACCTTGTTAGGAGTTATACTTTACAATACAATAAGTATAGTGACCTGGTTAAGGGTCAGACCCTGTTAGGAGTCTTTTACAAATAACCCCGTTAAGGGTGGTGGACTCACTGTCCAAAAGCTCACTGCTTAATGGTGAAGGCTACAACCTCTGTATAATAGATATGCACTATATCTGATGATGAACTGTAGAGTAGACCTACTATCTTGATCATTTGTAGTGTATTAAAATCTTTCACTTCTTCTTCACATAGACACTTGATGAGTGAACCACATCTGATATTATGCTCTATACATCTTCTGTTTCTTTTTGTATCATTCACACTTAGCGTATGACAAATGACATGCTATAAGTATCTTCCTCAAAGTATGAGATAATGGGACCTATAAGAAAACTCTTCATAACATCCTTGTTGACTCTACTAAGTACACAAGCATAATTACAACCATGCAAGTATAGACTGAATAGACGCGATGCTTCACTAAGTCGGCGTCACCAAATTATCTCTAACTTTACAATCTTCTTGAAACATGTTTGGCACCTTTAGATAAAAATCATCAACTCATAACTAATCATGAATATATACATGCATATCCTAAAGATAGGCGCAACTCAAGAAACACATTACATACGTCAGCTTTGAGCAAATACTCTTCCAGAACTATAACTGCCAATAACCGAATTACACAACTTGACTAAAACATCATATCTGGATTTGTGTGTATGAACATAACATAGTAAACATGTCAGAAACATGTAGCTAACCACGTAATTCTTCATGTCATCATTCTGATAAGTACATACAGAATCACTACTATGTATTATATGTTGTCATCAATGACAAAAATACAATCAATCAACTGAACAAAATCAAATCTCCAACAATCTCCCCCTTTGACATTGATGGCAACATATTATACTAAAAAATTTCTTTTTCCATGGTGTCCTCTTTCTTTTACAATCTTCTCAATATCCTCATCAAGGATTCCTCTAGACTACTTCAGTTCTGTATACTCCCTAAGAGTATATCCTCCCCCTTACTATATACTCTCCCTTTGACATCAATGGAAAAGGGCACCATAGATCTGTAGGCACAGGTACTACTCCAGAAGTAGAGTAGTCAACCAGTCATCAGTCAGTTAAGGACTGATCTTCTTGTTGCTTCTTCTAAACAGACTTAAGAGAGAGAATTTCTCCCAACTTCTCCCTGAGATACTCAGAAGTATTCTTTGATAAGGGCTTTGTGAAAATATATGCCAACTATTCTTTGGTGCTCACATAGTCTAATTTTACTTCTTTGTCTGCAACCTTTTCTGTCATAAAATAATACTTGATCTCTTTGTGATTTTTATTTGTGTGCATCACAAGGTTCTTAGACATGTTGATAGTGTTGGTGTTATCACAGTGAATAAAAATAGGATAATCAACCTGAATACCAAAGTCTTTAACCATCTTCTTGATCCAAACAATGGTTGAACAATTCAGTGTTGCTGCAACATATTCAGCTTCTGTTGTTGACTGAGAAATATAGTTATGCTTCTTTCTTATCCAAGAAACCAATCTGTCTAGAAGAAATACTGCTCCTCCTGAAGTTCTCTTCCTATCATCAATACAACCTGCCCAATCTGCATCTGTATACACATGAAGTTGTACACTCTCTGATTTAGGATACCATAAACCATAGTCTATAGTTCCCTTTAGATATCTGAATATCCTCTTGATTTCCATTAGGTGATTTTTCTTGGGTTCAACTGCAAATCTTCCAACAATGCCAACTGCATTAGACATGTTAGGTATAGATTGAGTTAGATAAATGAGTTTACCAATCATAGATTTGTATAATGTCTTATCCACTGCTATGGAATCATCATCTTTTGAAAGCTTTCTTCCTATTATCACGGGGGTGCATACTGGCTTACAGTCTTCCATTTTAAAGGTCTTCAATATTTCCTTCACATATTTTAACTGATTAATGAATATACCTTTATCTGTCTGTTTTACATTCATTCCCAAATATTATTTTATAGGACCAATCATGCTCATTTCAAATTTATTTTACATTTCTTTTGCAAATGTTGTACTAAGCTTGTCATTACCTCCAAATATAATGTCATCAACAAATATGGCAACTAGTTGTAATCCATTATGTGTCTCTCTTGTGAATAAGTTACAATCTGCTACTACTTTCTTGAATCCAATCTTGGTAAGATATTCATCAAGTCTCTCATACCAAGCTCTTGGGGCCTATTTAAGACCATAAGTGCTTTCTTCAATCTGCATACCATGTCTAGTTTATCTGAAAGATTAAATCATTCAGGTTGTTTTATGTAGACATCCTCCTTCAAGTCACCATTCAAAAAAGCTGACTTTACATCCATTTGATAAAATTTAAAGTCTTTGAATGTTGCATAGGACAAGAACCATTTAATGGCTTCTAGTCTGCTCACAGGGGAAAATGTATCAGTGTAGTCTATTCCTTCTCTCTACACATATCCTTTGCATACCAATCTTGCTTTGTTTCTAGCTATTGTACCATCTTCATTCATCTTGTTTCTGAATACCCACTTTTCTCCAATCACATTTTTGTCACTGTGTCTAGGGACCAATTCCCATGTATCATTTTTAATTATCTAATCTAATTCTTCTTTCATTGCATTCTTCCAATCAGAATCATTACAAGTATATTCAACACTTAAGGGTTTAATCTGTGAAAGTAAACATACCTCTTCATCTATTGCTAGACTTTTTTCTTTTGATCTGGTAAAAACACTGCTGCTCTGATCTCCAATGATATCATCATTAGAGTGGTATCTAGATGTGAATTTAGGAACCTTAGGTGTGACTTCTTCTGTAATCTTTGATTCTTCTCTACTTTATTTAGGGTCATTGCATGAAACATCAATGGAATCAAATATTTCTTCAATAATAGTATCTTTGCTACTAGACCTAGGTTCATCTTCAATCATAGGTGCATATTCATAATATCTCTCTTGAACCATAAATTTCTCATCAATTTTTACATGAGTACTTTCAATTATCTTTTTCAATCTCAAATTAAAACATCTATATGCTTTTCTTTTTGTAGAGTAACCAAGGAAAATACCTTCACCACTTCTGGCATCAAACTTACCAACACCATCATCTCCCTTGATGTAGCACTTGCTACCAAAGATTCAGAAATACTTTACTGTAGGTACATTACCAAACCAAAGTTCATAGGGTGTCTTATCTTTTCCTGGCATCAATTGAGTTCTGTTGAAAGTATAGACTGCTATATTCACTACCTCTCTCCAATATGTGTGCACAACTTTTCCTTCATTGATTATAGTGTGCACTATATCAAGTATAATCTTGTTCCTCCTTTCTGCTATCCCTTTCTGCTGAGGGGTTCTAGGTGCACTCAACTGTCTTTTTATTCCATGCTCTTCACAGTAATCATAAAAATGATCTAAGGTGAACTCTCCTCCTCTATCTAATCTCAGAAATTTCAGTTTTAATCTAGATTCATTCTCAACCTTAGCTTTGGATATTTTAAAATTCTCAAAGGCTTCAGATTTCTCCTTTAAGAATGCAACCCACATCATCCTAGAAAAATCATCAACAAACAAAATAAAATACCTTTCTCCGTAGTATGATCTTTTTTGGGTAGGACCACACAAATCTGTATGCACTAGGGCCAATTTGTTTTGAGCTGAGTTCTACTTTCTTCTTAAAGAACTCTTTACATGCTTTCCCATAACACATTCCCTGCACATTATGTCAATTGGACTTGCAATACTAGGAAGGTCTCTGACTGCCTTGTCATTACTTATCTTTACTATGTTATCAAAATTGATATGACATAGTCTCTTGTGCCATAACTAACTATCATCTACTTTTGCAACAAAACAACTTACATCAGAATTGATCTGAAAAATATTACCTTTTGTTTTGGATCCTAATGCAATCATGTCTCCATCCTTATTGTTAACTATGCACTTGTTGTCTTTGAACTCCAAATGATAACCTTTGTCAAGTAGTTGTCCAACACTTAGCAATTTATGATGTAATCCATCAACATATAGAACATCATCTATCTTGTTCTCTCCATCCAAAGTAATAGAACCTCATCCTATGATAGGTTTACGAATGTTATCTCCAAATCTAATCATACCACCTTTGTATTTGTCTAAATGAACAAATCTATTTTTGTCACCTATCATATGATGAGAGCATCCATTGTCAATGATCCAATCAGTTCTGATGTCTGCTTTGAAAATTAAGGCTAACTCTTGTTCTTCCTTTTCATCTGCAATGTCCATTTCCTTGAAGAATCTTTCCATGTCTCTAAAGGAAATGAATCCAATTTCATCTTCTCATGAATCTTCATCAGTTGCACCTTCTTCAGCATGATAACATTCCTTCTTATATTTAGGTTTGTAATCAGATATGAACTTCTTGAATCTTATGGGACACTTAGATGCAAAGTGACCAATCTTGTTGCATGAAAAGCATTTGAATGGAAGCTATCCTTTGTATTTTCCTTTTCCTTTCTTTTCTCTTTTTACAATCATAGCAATGATTTCTTCTAGTTCATCAACTTCTTCTTTTTCACTGTGGCTGGATATGTGTAAGGATTTCTTACCATGGAGTGAGGCTTTGAAGTTTGTTTCACTTTTAGGTTCAATCTTCGATCTTGATATCTCAAATGCAGTGATTTTGCTGATCAAAGTCTTTCTCTTGAAGTCTTGTGAGAATTGCATGGCTTCCTCTAGAATACTTATATTATTTTCATAGTCTGATCTTAAAGTAGTTAGTAGCTTGTCCATTATATCTTCTTCTGATATTTCTCCACCATTGTTTCTGATTCCAAAGACTACTTCATTTATCATTTGATTGTAGGCTCTAATATTCTCTTCAGGTAACATCTCAAGACTATTGTATTTCTTTTTCCATGTCTTCCTGCATGCATTCTTTGCTTTAATATCTCCTTCAAACATATCTTCTAAATACTTCCATATGGTATATGCTCTATCAATTTTCTTGATCTCAGAAAATTCACTGTTAGATAAGGCGTTGATTAGGGCTTCTTCAGCAATTGCATTATTGGTAAATGTTTCCTTTTGTCTATTAGTAGAATCATCTTTTGCAAGGTCTTTTAGAGATGGAATTACAACTTCTTTTGTAGCAATTTCAAAGATCTCAAAGCCAACACACTGTAGATGTGTTATCATTTTGTTTTTCCAATCCAGGTAATTTTCTGCATCAAACTTAGGGCTCTCTTTTCTGAAGTAAGACATCTTAACTACCTTAAGCTATTAGGCTTCTTCTCCAAGGTACTTGGCTCTGATACCAATTTTTAGAATAATCCCAAAGGATAACCTAGAGAGGGAGGGGTGAATTAGTTATCAGTAACTTCACTTCTTTTTACTTCTTTAACTCCAGAATACAATAAAGTAAATACACATTCAGATAACACAGTACACAACACACAATTTGATTAAGGGGAAACCAAATGGTAAAAAACCCGGTGGGAATTAGCACCCACAATGAACTACACTTGTTTATAGTAATCCCTGTTAGAAGATATTTCATCCCTGTTAGGAATTGTACTTTACAATTCAATAAGTTTTGTGACCTGGTTAAGGGTCGGACTGGTTACAATTCCAAAATCTCACTGCTTAATGGTGAAGGCTAAAACCTTCTGTATAATAGATATGCACTATATCGGATGATGAACTATAGAGTATACCTATTGTCTTGATCAGTTCCAGTGTATTACAATCTTTCACTTCTTCTTCACATAGACTCTTGATGAATGAACCACATCTGATATTCTGCTCTGTACATCCTTAGTCTCTATTCGTATCATTCACACTTAGCGTATCACAAATAAAGTGCTATAAGTATCTTCCTCAAAGTATGAGATCATGGGACCTATAAGACAACTCTTCATAACATCCTTGTCAGCTCTACTAAGCACGCAAGCATAATTACAACCACACAAGTATTGACTGAATGGACACGATGCTTCACTAAGTTGGCCTCACCAAATTATCTCTAACTCTACAATCTTCTTGAAACACGTTTGAAACCTTTATATAACAATCATAAAATCATAAATAATCATTAATATACACATGCATATCCTTAAGATAGGTGCAACTAAAGAAATATGTTACATACATTGGCTTTGAACAAATACTCTTCCAAAACTGTAACTGCCAATAACCAAATTACATAACTTGACTGAAACATCATATCTGGATCTGCGTGTATGAACATAACATAATAAACATGTCAAAAACATGTAGCTAACCACACAAGTCTTCATGTCATCATTTTGATAAGTACATACAAAATTACTACTATGTATTATATGTTGTCACCAATGACAAACATACAATCAATCAACTGACCAGAATCAAATCTCCAACAATCTCCCCCTTTGACATTGATGGCAACATATGATACTAAAAAAATTCTTTGTTTATGGTGTCCTCTTTCTTTTACAATCTTCTCAATATCCTCATCAAGGATTCCTCTACACTGCTTTAGTTCTTTATACTCCCCTAGAGTATATGGTCCCCCTTACTATATACTGTCCCTTTGACATCAATGGCAAAGGGCACCATAGATCTTTAGACATAGGTACTACTGCAAAAGTAGAGTAGTCAACCATTCATTAGTCACTTAATGACTGATGTTCTTGGTGCTTCTTCTAAACAGACTCAGGAGAGGGAATTACTCCAAAATTCTCCCTGAGATACTAAAAAGTATCCTTTGATAAGGGCTATGTGAAAATATCTGCCAACTGTTCTTTGGTGCTCACATAGTCCAATTTCACTTCTTTGTCTGAAACCTTTTCTCTCAGAAAATGGTACTAGATCTCTATGTGTTTTGTCTCTGCATGCATCACAGGGTTCTTAGACATGTTGATAGTGCTGGTGTTATCATAGTGAATAACAATAGGATAATCAACCTGAATACCAAAGTCTTTAACCATCTGCTTGATCCAAACCATGGTTGAACAATTTAGTGATGCTGCAACATATTTAGCTTCTGCTATTGACTGAGAAATACAGTTCTACTTCTTTCTTATCCAAGAAATCAACTTGTCTCCAATAAATATTGCTCCTCCTGAAGTGCTCTTCCTATCATCAATAAAACCTACCCAATCTGCATCTGTATACACATGAAGTTGTACACTCTCTTATTTAGGATACCATAAACCATATGATGACATCATTTTTCCATTAGTACACTCAGTGAAAAACATTGATAGAGATCACCGGCAGACTAAAGCATTACCGACGAACAACAAGGATACCCGACAGAACACAAAGGTAATGAAAAATGCTAAGTACAAAAGTGTCAAGCACCACCGGTGACCACAAGCATCACTGGCGACCACAAGCATCACCGGCGACACAATTTTCAGAACTGACCTGACAGAAATAGAAAAGGAACACCCAATGACAAGTTCAAGAAAGGAACACCGATGACCAAGAAAACTGACCATCAGAATTGACAGACAGATAAAGAACCCGCAAATTTGGGATCTGATTTTTACACAATGGATAAAGCAATGTAATTCTATTTATAGAGTTTTATTTTGTTTTAAATCATAATTTTATGGTCATGCAATCTTTATGTAAATGCTTTAAAGCTTCCTAATGGATCTAAAGCATATCTAACTACAGATCAAGGTCAAGTTGTAAACATTGGATCTAGATTTAACTTGCGATGCATGAATCAAGAATTGAATCTAATTTAGTATAAATAGATGTTCATACTAAATTGTGAGTACATGAATTCTTATTATTGATAACCACAAAGAGCATCTAAGGACCAAAAGGAAGAATTCATGCAAAGGGCAAAAACATAATAAATGAGTTGTCAAGAACACACAGAGGCTACCAACGAGAAGAAAAAAGTATTATTCAATCATGGAAGGATGATTACTTATATGTATAAAGCTTTATAGGATCTATTATCAGCAATTAAAGATTGCATTTATCATCAGATCAAAGACATATGTAGTTGCATTCTAACAAGTGCATCACATCTAAAATCCTTTTGTAGAAGGTGGACTTAACCATTCTTTCCAAATCTCTTAACAGAGTGCACAATTAATAGTGTTGCTAAAGCTTCAAACAAAGTAGATCTTAATAGGTCTTCACTGTAATAAACCTAACAGGGTAGGTCATAAGAAGTGACCAATTGTAAGCCTTAACTGGCCCCTTCTTATCTGCAGATAGTGAAGTTTTGTGGGTAACAATCCCCACCACAATTTTTACTTCCTTAACAGGAGTTTTCTACGATATCATATCTTGTGTCATTTGTTATCAATTTTCATGAATGTTTCTATTATGGTTACATACAAAAATAATATATGATATGATTGCATATACATAAAGAAAGATGAACAGTTAGATTAGATATTTTACAAACTTATAATCAAGGGTTAATGGGCAAACCAAGAAAAGTTTTAGAGGTATTGATTCACCCCTCCCCTCTTAGTACATCATCTCAATATAATTCTAAAAATTGGTATCAAAGCTAAGTCTCTATCTTGAAAATCTTAAAGACTTGAGAGAAAAGATCAGAGCAATGGACAAGTTCAGACTAGACATGACTATCGAGAATGAGCAGTTACAAATGCAAATAAACTATGAGCAATATAAGGAGGCAAAAAAAAAGCTAAGACAACTTATTGATGAAAGAAAGATAATGGAAACCAGGTTGAATGAGAAAGACTACAAAGAAATGGAAATACAAGAGTACTTTGAAACAATAAAATCATCATTGAACAAAGCTTCAGATGCATCAATTGAAGAAATTACAAGTATGAAAGAGATCAATCTACATCTGACTGATCAAATCAAGATGCTGCAAATTGGTCAAGAAACTCAAATGGTAAAAATGATTGATGTCATGAATGTTGCAAGAAAAGCTAAAAATGAAAGAACACTAGCCATTGATGATAGGAGGAAAATTACAGAGAAACTACAAGAGAAAGAATCATAAATTCTAATACTCACTGAGCATCACCACGAGGTTACCAACCAGATTATTCTTATGAGTCAAGAAGCAAATAGATTAAATAGAAAACTCATTGAAATAATACAAATCATAGGTGAGCTAAGAGAAGAGAACAAGAAATTGAAGCATGAAATCAAAGTCCAGAATCAACACAATGAATTGATCAAAAAGGATGAGGATAACAACCGAAGGATGGATGATTTTATTTATGGACAAAGAAGAGTCAACAACTACACAAGATTAGGGTACAACGAGAATGGTGAATCCTCAAATCAACCAGATCTGAGGAATTCTTTCACAATCCCAAGATCCAAGAAGCTCTCATGCAATCACTGTGGAAAACCAGGCCACACCTCAAACATCTATAGAAGCAAAATAAAAGGTATTTCTCAAGCACACTATACTTTTATTGGTAATTGTTATAATTGTCAAAAGAAAGGACACAAGGCACATGAGTGCAGATCCAAAGTGACAAATCCAAAGAGAAAAACCTATATGGACAAGTATTACTATGCATCAGTTCCATTATACATAGTTCATATTGTAATATAGGCATGAAAAAAGATGCAATATATTGTGACTTGTTAATCTATTAAAAAGAAACCATCAGTTATTGGGCATAATATGCATCGGTGAACACACACAGAAAAGTTAGTAAGACTTACCGGAATGTATTGGTCATTACACAAGCTAAGTGTAACCTGACGGACATCGGTAAACATTGAATCAACCAAAGTTGTTGTCGCAACCTTAATGATAATCATCGGTGAAGTCTCCAAAACTGCTAGCTACCCCAATACTTTGCATAGACACCGAATGTGTTATGGATGTCTTTACCGACAAAAGAAGTCTTCATATACCGATGAGTTGGTAAGTATTTATGACAACTTAGGGCACAAAAAGGTATTAAAGATTGATGGGTAAGCTCATTTTTGCACCCACAATTTTCAAGCAGAGCAGAGTAGACCACAAAGCATTCAGATTCACAAGCAATCACAAAGATTCAGTAAGTTAACACACTCACCGGTAGCACTGTCTTTATTTTGTGAAAAGCCCTAAATTGAAAAATACGATGGCATCAACCTCTAGGGTAGAGAAAATTAATGATGACAAGAAGAAACCATTCAGACTTGTCAATAGAGGAGCATGTGCTCAACCTAAGTATAAATTACACCCTGTAATAGCTTCTCAACTAGATGATTTCAGAGCATTCTCCCGAATCCCACCTAGGGTTTTGCTAGTAGAGGAAGTAAGGTCCTACATTCACTACAAGATCTCAGAGATAGGAGATCTAGACCTTGATACCACCTATGGAGCACTTTATTATGATGCTGGAAATCTCAAAGAAGAGCATAAATACTTGGAAGTAAAAGGACTCACAAATGCACTGAATTTTCCTAGGGTTTTCAAGACAGAATGGATTAAAATCATCCTTAGCAGAGTTCATGAAAAGGCTCTATGGCTAAAAAAGACAAAACCTATAACAAAGGATGTTATACTTGTAGTTACTGGTTATCCTACACCCGATAAGCCGCATGCACACAAACACCCATCTCTGGCAGAAGTTGAAAAATTAACTGGTGTTAAATCTGATAAAAGGGCACTAAAGGTAAACACCATTACCAATGTAGAGCTAAAGTTTGGAGCATGTGTTGTTGGTTAAAAGATCTTCCAATAAAGAAAAATGAATAGCATATCTAGTACTGCTATGAGCACAGTGTACAAGATTATAAAACAAGGGAAGAAGATGGATCTGGTAGAGATCTTATTAAATCAATTTGAGTAGAACATGTGCACAATAAGGTCTTCAAGGACAAATACATGTAAGTTTGGTTCCCTAATAATGTGTATATTATTTTACTTTGAATAATACTTTCCTTCAATAGGAAAAGTAACATGGGACACTAGTAGACTGATTACCATTTAGATAAGTGAATTCATAGAATCACTTGGTACAGATTTTGATAATGTAACGAATGAATATTTCAAAACCATTAAGGAAATTCTACTCACTAGAACTAGAATTCCTGAGAGTCTGATAGAGGAACATGAAGAAGAGATATATTTTATGGTGGATACAGATTTCACTTACATACAAGCTATAGTTCTGAGGAAATCATGGCTTGAAAAACTGGAATATGAAATCAAAACAGGGTTGGCAAAGGAATGCATTTAGGCATTGTTAAATGAACTCATTGAAAACAAACAATTAATATTTGGTACCTATGAGGAATCCAAACTAAAGATTAAATCAAATCTTGTTGTCAAGAAGGCTGTAAAGCAGTCTAAAAGAATGGTGAAGAATCTGAAAAAGAACTTGAATATATCTTCTGATGGAGAAGAAGAAGATAAAGGAAAGGAGGAACAACAAAGCAAGGAGGAAGACACCGAGGAACAACTTCTCATCAGTGATACAGTAGAGTAACAAGAATTAGAGGAAGAGAAGTTTGATTCACCACCTCCTCCTCCACCAACGGAGTCTAGAACAAGGATCCAAATAGCACAGGATGCAATTCCTTATCCCATGGTAAAAGGGAAGGTGTACAAGAGGAAACCTGCACCTCAAAAGGCAAAACAACCAGCTAGGGCACCTACGAAATGAAGGAAATATGTTCAGACCGATGAAGACTTAGAAGAAACAACTATGGATGAACCTGACTCTGTAAAAATTGCAAAAGAAAAAGCACAGGTATCATCACCAACTGAAGACATTAATGAAATATGTAAGTCTATTTCTGAAGCTAGATCTGTTAGACATCCTAAAATAAGGAAATGGTTAAAATGGGATGCAGTAGGACAAAATAAGATTGAAGATGCACTTATTGCTAAAATGTACAAACACTACTATGTCCCACTGCACTTCACTTCACAATATATTCCAAAAGAACTATTAGATAAAATATCTTCTTGATTCACTTTTGCACTCCATGAGGAGAAGAGGAGAAGAGGATAAGAGAAAGAGTACTAGTCTCTCTTATGCCTCCTAAATCAACAAGAGAGGAAATCAATGAAGTCATAGAAAAATATGCAAAAATCTTCTCACCTAAATTGAGAGCTTATAAATTTCTAAGAGAACAACTTATATAACTTGAAGAAGACACTCACAAGACATGGAGTGGAATACTAAATCCTAATGAGAAAAGCAGTCCTGAAAAGGAACCTATCAGAAAAATAGGTAACTCAACAGTTGAGTTAGATAGTGAAGGGGTACAGATCAAAGGCCAAAAATAAACTAATGTTATAGATGAGGATTGGTCAAAAGATGGTAAAGATGATCAAGTACCAGATAGCCCCATCCACATAAACTTGGAGGATGAAAAAGTTACCAAAGAAGAGCTGTCAATAAAAGGTAACTTAGATGTTGATATAAATGATGATTCATGGTTAGACAACATTTTTTATACCATTACAGGAAAAGACCCTGCAATAGAGGTTCAAAAAGATGAAAACATCAATGCTGCAGAGGGTAAGACCGATGGAGATGACATAGCTATCAACACTACAACTACCAATACAATGAAAAATATGAATATATTAATAGATGCTATTGATATACAGTCAAGTCAGGATAAATCATCTAAGAAAGATGATGAAAACCAAGGTGCATCCAATACTCCTAAGGATACAGACACTGACATGAAAGATGCAACTGATGAGCAGCATGATGTATCAAAAGAACAAAGTAAAGAGGTAGATAAAACAATTGATGATACAATGAGAAAGGTTGAAGAGAAAGATAAGAGTGGGGAAGTCAAGAAAAATGAGGAATTAAAACTGAAAGAAGATTCATCTACTGATACACCTAAGGTACATGAGGAGATGTCTTCACCAAACCAGTCGGTGAACACAACACAGATACAAAAGGATGCCTCATCCTCTCAACACTCACCAACTAAATCAACCTAGTCTCAAGCCTTAAAAATGGTGGTACATCAATCTGCAACCCAGCCAAAGAAGAAGAAAAAGAAAACAGTAAAGAAGGATATATTGGCTGTGACACTTGATGAAGTCATTGAAGTTCCAAACTAGGACATTACCACATTGGATAGTGACAAACTTCAAGAGTTTGGAGTGCTTTGTCAGAGGAAAGCCATACAAAAGAAGATGATACAGGAACATAGGGAAAACATGGCGCTTGACAAAGCTAAAGAGATACTCCAAAAACTAGTTCCTGAAGTGAAACTTGAAGAAAATGCTTCACTAAAGGAACAAATTTCTATTCTCGCCAACGCTATAACAGAGCAAGACATAGAGGCAGATCAAGAAATGGAAGAGCAAGAAGAAAAAAAATATCAATTCAAGTTAATTGATAAAATCAGCCAAGAAGTGGCATTGAACAAGGTAAAGCTCTCAGAACTCAGTGATGAATTAGAGCCGATGATTGTTGAAGCAATCACCTTACTTCATAAAATGTGCACACTGGAGAAATTTGGAAAAGAAAACAGTGACAAAATAGCATAAATTGATTCAAATGTCACAAAAAGTGCACAAAGACTAACCTCACATGCTGACAGCATAAAGACACATCATGACACGGTCATAGAGGCAAATAGGCTAAGGAAAGAAACATGGGATGCTGAGACATAATTCAGAGGTGAGATTATTGAACTACAGACACATATCCTGCCCAGTCTTACCATTCTGCAGCAACATATTTTTGATGCTAGAAATCTGATAGCAACCCCTAAGATGTTTGTAGTAGACAAAATCTATGACATACATGTACGGATTTCAATAGAGCACATGGCTCTAGAAATGTTGAAGGAAAAATGGGAAAAGATGATGGAGGAAATCAAGTCCTCACATTCTAACCTTTTTGAAAAGTTGTGAGTACCTTTTCCTTTAGAATAAAAAAAGGAGGAAAGGAAATGTATATAGTTATGTACATTATATATATCAAAAAAGGAAAAATAAAATACATAAGGATATGTATATATACTTACACTTACCAGCATATACAAAGGGGGAGTCATTCAAATGACTTAAGGAAGAAGTATACATAGGTGTACATACTAATACACTCAGTATGTTACAAATATCATATTTTTGATACTAATATCAAGGGGGTGATTGATGACATCATTTTTCCATTAGTACACTTAGTGAAAAATATTGACAGAGGTCACCGGCAGACTAAAGCATTATCGATGAACAACAAGCATATCTGACAGAACACAAAGGTCATGAAAAATGCTAAGTACAAAAGTGTCAAGCATCACCAACAACCACAAGGATCATTGGTGACCATAAGCATCACCAGAGACCACAAGCATCACCGGCGACACAGTTTTCAGAACTAACTCGACAGAAATAGAAAATGCATACCTGACGACAAGTTCAAGAAAGGAACACCGACGACCAAGAAAACTGACCATCAGAACTGATAGACAAATAAAGAACCCACAAATTGTGGATCTAATTTGTACACAATGGATAAAGAAATGTAATTCTATTTATAGAGTTTTATTTTTTTTTAAATCATAATTTGATGGTCATGCAAGCTTTATGTAAATGCTTTAAAGCATTCTAATAGATCTAAAGCATATCTAACTAAAGATCAAGGTCAAGTTGTAAACCTTGGATCTAGATTTAACTTGTGATGCATGAATAAAGAATTGATTCTAAATTAGTATAAATAGATGTTCATACTCAATTGTGAGTACATGAATTCTTATTATTGATAACCACGAAGAGAATCTAAGGAGCAGAAGGAATAATTCATGCAAAGGTCAGAAACTGAATATATCAATTGTCAAGAACACACAGAGGCTACCGACGAGCAGAAAAAGGTATTATTCAATCATGGAAGGATGATTAGTTATATGTATGAAGCTTTATAGGATCTATTATCAGCAATTGAAGATTTCATTTATCATCAGATCAAAGACATATGTAGTTGCATTATAACAAGTGCATCACATCTAAAATCCTTTTGTAGAAGGTGGACTTAACCGTTCTTTCCAAATCTCTTAACAGAGTGCACACTTAATAATGTTGCTAAAGCTTCAAATGAAGTAGATCTTAACAAGTCTCCACTGTAATACTCCTAATAGGGTAGGTCATTAGAAGTGACCAATTGTAAGCCTTAACCGGCCCCTTCTTATCTACAGATAGTGAATTTTTGTGGGTAACAATCCCCACCGCAGTTTTTACTTCCTTAACAGGATTTTTCAGTGATGTCATATCTTGTGTCATGTGTTATCTATTTTCATGAATTTTTCTATTATGGTTACATACAAAAAGAATATATGATATGATTGCATATACATAAAGAAAGATGAACAGTTAGATAAGATATTTTACAAACTTATAATCAAGGGTTAATGGGCAAACCAAGAAAAGTTTTAGAGGTAGTGATTCAGCCCTCCCTTCTCAGTACGTCATCTCAATATAATTCCAACACCATAGTCTATAGTTCCCTTTAGATATCTCAATATCCTCTTGATTTCCATTAGGTGATTTTTCTTGGGTTCAGCTACAAATCTGCTAACAATGCCAACTACATTAGATATGTAAGGTCTAGATTGAGTTAGATAAATGAGTTTACCAATCATATATTTGTACAATATATTATCCACTACTGTGGAATCATAATCTTTTGAAAGCTTGCTTCCTATTATCATGGGGGTGCATACTGGCTTATAGACATCCATTTTAAAGGTCTTCAATATTTCCTTCACATATTTTGACTGATTAACGAATATACCTTTATCTATCTATTTTACATTTAGTCCCAAAAAGTATTTTATAGGACCAATCATGCTCATTTCAAATTCATTCTACATTTATTTTGCAAATGTTGTACTGAGCTTGTCATTACCTGCAAAGATAATGTCATAAACAAATATGGCAACTAGTAGTAATCCATCAGGTGTCTCTCTTGTGAATAAGTTACAATCTGTTGCTCCTTTCTTGAATCCAATCTTGGTAAGATAACCATCAAGTCTCTCATACCAAGCTCTTGGGACCTGTTTAAGACCATAGAGTGCTTTCTTCAATATGCATACCATGTCTGGTTTATCTAAAAGATTAAATCCTCTAGGTTGTGCTATGTAGACTTCCTCGTTCAAGTCACCATTCAGAAAAGATGACTTTACATCCATTTGATAAACTTTAAATTATTTGAATGTTGCATAGGCCAAGATCAATTTAATGGCCTCTAGTCTACTCACAGGGGAAACTGTATCAGTGTATTCTATTCCTTCTCTCTGTGCATATCCTTTGTATACCAATCTTGCTTTCTTTCTAACTACTATACCATCTTCATTCATCTTGTTTCTGAATACCCACTTTGTTCCAATCACATTTTTGTCACTGGGTCTATGGAACAATTCCTGTGTATCATTTTTAATGATCTGATATAATTCTTCTTTCATTGCACTCTTCCAATCAGAATCATTACAAGCATATTCAACACTTAAGGCTTCAATCTATAAAAGTAAACATACCTCTTCATCCATTTCTATAATTTTTGCTTTTAATCTGGTCAAAACACTACTGCTCTGATCTTCAATGATATCATCTTTAGAGTGGTATCTAGATGTGAATTTAGGAACCTTAGGTGTGACTTCTTCTTCTGTAATTTGTGATTCTTCTCTGCTTTATTCAGGGTCATTGCATGAAACATCAATGCAATCAAACATTTCTTCAATAATAGTATCTTTGCTGCTAGACCTAGGTTCATCTTCAATCATAGGTGCATATTCATAGTATCTCTCTTGAACCATAAATTTCTCTTCAATTTTTACATGACTACTTTCAATTATCTTTTTCAATCTCAAATTGAAACATCTATATGCTTTACTTTTTGTAGAGTAACCAAGGAAAATATCTTCATCACTTCTAGCATCAAACTTACCAACACCATCATCTCTCTTGATGTAGCACTTGCTGCCAAAGATTCTAAAATACTTTACTATTGGTACATTATCGAACCAAAGGTCATAGGGTGTCTTATCTTTGCCTGGCCTCAATTGAGTTCTGTTGATAGTATAGACTACTATATTCACTGCATCTCTCCAATATGTATGCGCAACTTTTCCTTCAATCATCATAGTGTGTACTGTATCAAGTATAATCACGTTACTCCTTTTTGCTATCCCATTCTGCTGAGGGGTTCTAAGTGCACTCAACTATCTTTTTATTCCATGTTCTTCATAGTAATCATAAAATTGATCAGAGGTGAACTCTCCTCCTCTATATAATCTCAGACATTTTAGTATTAATATAGATACATTCTCAACCTTAGCTTTGAATATTTTGAGCTTCTCAAAGGCTTTAAATTTCTCCTTTAAGAATGCAACCCACATCATCCTAAAAAAATCATCAACAAACAAAATGAAATACCTTTCTTCGTAGTATGATCTTGTTTGGGTAGGACCACAAAAATCTGTATGCACTAGGTCCAATTTGTTTTCAGCTGAGTTATGCTTGCTTCTCAAAAGAACTCATTACATTCTTTCCCATAACACATTCCATGCACATTATGTAAAATGGTCTTGTAATACTAGGAAGTGTAACCACCTAATTTCGGTCCGTCGCAACCATGGTCCCTGTTTTCCCTAAGTGTGATCATACCCTCGAGTTATGTCCAAATGACCCTGTTACTACTTGGCATAATTCTTTTAATCAATTTAATGTCCTAGGTGATTTTTATCACTGATTTATATTATCTATTGTAGCCATA
>MU223104.1:3962046-3997095 GCA_018584345.1 Thuja plicata
CAACATATAGAACATCATCTGTCTTGTTCTTTCCATCCAAAGTGATAGAACCTCTGCCTATGATAGGTTTAGGAGTGTTATCTCTAAATCTAACCATACCACCTTTGTATTTGTCTAAATGAACAAAGCTATCTTTGTCACCTATCATATGATGAGAGCATCCACTGTCAATGATCCAATCAGTTCTGATGTTTGATTTGGAAATTAAGGCTAACTCTTGTTCTTCTTTTTCATTTACAATGTCCATTTCCTTCAGCAACCTTTCCATGTCTCTAAGGGAAAAGAATCCAATTTCATCTTCTCCTAAATCTTCATCAGTTACACCTTCTTCAGCATGATAACATTCCTTCTTATATTTATTTTTGTAATCAGATATGAACTTCTTGACTCTTGTGGGACACTTAGATGCAAAGTGCCCAATCTTGTTGCATGAAAAGAATTTGAATGGAAATTGTCCTTCATATTTTCCTTTTCCTTTCTTTTCTCTTTTTACAATCATAGCAATGATTTCTTCTAGTTCTTCATCAACTTCTTCTTTTTCATTATGGCTGGATATGTGTAAGGATTTCTTACCATGGACTGAGGCTTTGAAAGTTGTTTCACTTTTAGGTTTAGTCTCTGATCTTGATATCTTAAATGAAGAGATTTTACTGATCAAAGTCTCTCTCTTGAAGTCTTGTGAGAATTGCATGGCTTCCTCTAGAATACTTATCTAGTTTTCATAGTCTGATGTTAAAGTAGTTGGCAGCTTGTCTATTATATCTTCTTCAGATATTTCTCCACCATTGTTTGTGATTCCAAAGACTGCTTCATTTATCCTTTGATTGTAGGCTCTAATATTCTCTTCAGGTAACATCTCAAGATTGTTGTATTTATTTTTCCATGTCTTCATGCGAGCATTCTTTGCTTGGATATCTCCTTCAAACATATCATCTAAATACTTCCATGTGGTATATGCTCTATCAATTTTCTTGATCTCAGAAAATTCACTGTCGGATAAGCCGCTGATTAGGGATTCTTTAGCAATTGCATTATTTGTAAATGTTTCCTTTTGTCTATTGGTAGAATCATCCTTTGCAAGGTCTTTCAGAGATGGAATTACAACTTCTTTTGTAGCAATTTCAAAGATCTCAAAGCCAACACACTGTAGATGTGTTATCATTTTGTTTTTCCAATCCAAATAATTTTCTCTATCGAACTTAGGGCTATCTTTTCTGAAGTAAGACATCTGATCTACCTTAAGCTGTTAGGGTTCTTCTGCAAGGAACTTTTCTCTGATACGAATTTTTATAATAGTCCCAAAGGATAACTGAGAGGGGGGGGGGGGGGGTTGAATAATTTATTAGTAACTTTTCTTATTTTTACTTCTTTAACTCCATAATACAATAAAGTAAATACACATTCAGATAACACAGTATGCAACACACAATTTGATTACAGGGAAACCAAATGGTAAAAACCCTGATGGGAATTAGCACCCACAATGAACTATACCTTTTTAAACTAATCCCTGTTAGAAGATATTTCAACCTTGTTAGGATTTGTACTTTAAAATGAAATAAGTATAGTGACCTGGTTAAGGGTCAGAACCTGTTAGGGGTGGTGGACTCACTGTCCAAAAGCTCACTACTTAATATTGAAGGCTACAATCTTCTGCATAATAGATATGCACTATATCAGATGATGACTTTTATAGTAGACCTGTTGTCTTGATCAGTTCCAGTGTATTACAATCTTTCACTTCTTCTTCACATAGACTCTTGATGAATGAACCACATCTGATATTCTGCTCTGTACATCTTTTGTCTCTTTTTGTATCATTCACACTTAGCGTATCAAAAATGACGTGCTATAAGTATCTTCCTCAAAGTATGAGAACATGGGACCTGTAAGACAACTCTTCATAACATCCTTTTCAGATCTACTAAGCATGCAAGCATAATTACAACTGTGCAAGTATACACTGAATAGACGCAACACTTCACTAATTCGACCTCGCCAAATTATCTCTAACTTTGCAATCTTCTTGAAACATGTTTGGCACCTTTAGATAAAAATCATAAACTCATAACTAATCATGAATATACACACGCATATCCTCAAGATAGGTGCAACTCAAGAAACACATTACATACATTGGCTCTGAGCAGATACCCTTCAAGAACTGTAACTACCAATAACAAAATTACACAACCTGACTAAAACATCATATCTGGATCTGCGTGTAAGAACATAACATACTAAATATGTCAACAACATTTAGCTAACCACACAAGTATTCATTTCATCATTCTGATAAGTACATATAGAATCACTACTATGTACTATATGTTGTCATCAATGACAAACATACAATCAATCAACTGAACATAATAAAATCTCCAACAGCGACATCACCCAGAAAAACTGGGCAGACATCAAAACCATATGTCTAAATTACTCAAGAGCTATAGTAGAAAAAGGAAGAGGACTAAGGGATCTGCCTCAAAGGACAAATGGCTCTGGAGTGTCTAAGATAGAGTTGTCCAACCTTCTGTCTGATTTTAAGCAAGACATTATCAATGATGTGGCCACTCAGTTGGACACCATACAAGCTCAAAGGAAGAAAGAGGATGTAGATGCTATGCTAGCTGAATTCTGCTCCCACTGTAGAGAGAAGAAAATAAATTGTAAGTGCAAAACTATTGCATCTGTGGACACTACCTCAATGCCCAAGGAGTTCAAGGCAATAGATGAGGACAATGGAGAGGTATTTTACATTGCTCAAAGATGACCATGGGCTTAGAGACAAGGTATGCCTCAAGAATGCCTAAATCATTTTGGTTATAATAACAATAGTAATCAATGGCAGAATCAAAGATCCCATAATTCTATCCGTTAAGGACAGAATTGGAATAATAACTGGCATAACTAGCAGCTAGAGAAGAACCAAAATTTCCAGTAGCCTCAGTATAACCACAACTTTCAAAAGACATTTAATCCATACCAACAATATTTTAATCCATACCAACAATAGTTTAACCCTTACCAGTAGCCTCAGTATAACTAGAAATTTCAATAGAAATTTAATCCATACCAAAAATAGTTTAATCCATACCAACAATAGTTTAACCCTTACCAGCAGACGCAATAGAATAGCCAATGGCAACCACATGGTAATTGGAAACAAAAACCTCAGTGGGGACCCAATCAGCAGCAGCAAGCTATCATGCCTCCACCTTAGCAACAAGCTATTATGCCTCCAAAACTGCAGCCAATAATAGTCCTCAGAAACCACAACTTCCTGCACAAACAAATCCAAATCCTAACAACAACAACCAGCAGGCTTATTCACTGCAAGTAAATGACCTCTAGCTAAAATCACAGAACCTCATTCTCCCCAAAATTTAACTCTTTCTACTCATCTAGCCCCATGATTTATATGCTGGGCCAAACACAACTGCATTATTGGATGCCCTTAAGGTTTCAACCTCCTATCCTCCTGCAGCCTTTACTGGCAGTAAATGAGAGCTCAGAAGATCATGATATGATTCAGGAAAGGAAGAGGTGGGACAGACTTCGGTACAGCCATGGATATTTCAAACATGTTGTTGATGAACAAGGTGAGAATACCGCCAGTGACCTGAGGCTTAGGGCCAGGATCTAAAATTTCATGATTGTTGGGGACCAGCAAGAGTGTAATTGGGGGGAATGATGAGCCTCTCAAATGGCCATCTTTTCCATGTTGTTTACTTTCCTTCTCAGCGGTTGGCTTTCAAAATAGAGACTTTAAACTTATGGTTTTATATATATTTTATATATGTAAGGACATAAGTAGGTAAAATGGATGGTAAAGGCATGATGTATTTTACTTATAACTGATGGATAGAAGTTGTAGGATATAAGTAGTTGCATGCTAAATAAATAATCCTATCTCTTATTCTATGTTTATGGGTAGTCTCCTTCCTGTAGCCAAATGTTGTGCAAGACTATTGAATGGAAACTAATACTTCTTTCTTGGTATTAAAATGATAAAATATATTTATGTGTCATAATTTGTGTATGCTAACCATTTTGTAGGAATCAAGTCATGGCACATTCAAGAATACTAGCATGGTGTTGAAGGAGTCAATGGCAACCGTTACTGCTTGGCTAAACAATTGTCTCAGAAACACATATCATTGAACTGCTACTTCAGGATTGGAAACCCTAAATGGCTGCTAAGTAGATTATTTAGTCTCATTTAATTATCGACCAGGGATGTAAACTTGGAATGGTATTTGCAAAGAATATGCTTCAAACCTTCTTGATTCTCCTGGCTAAACCTATGGAATCAAAATATATTATGCTTTAGGAATCTATACTATCTCAAGTGAATGCAATTACGCTAAGAAAAGAGTAATCACAAGTAGGAGTTACTATGCTCGCATATGCTGCAGGAACAATGCACCAGTTCTGTTACTAGTGGCTACAGGAACATCAAAGTTCTATTTACTTCTTAATGAACAAGGAAATAACTTCTAATCTAATAAAATGATTCACTCACCAAGTGGGCCCCCTTGGATGAGTGAATAGTAATGCAATCAAGATAAGAGACTGAAACTCAAATTATGCACTCTATTCATTCATGGAGGAAATGTACTTGGAAAATAAAAATAGTGCTACAATGCCAACTTCTATTCTACAAATTATATCAACTAGCTCTCTCCTAGGAACTAAAAAATTCCACTTAATTAAGGAGAAACTACACTACTACCTAAATCTAGGATCACTCCATTAATGAGGATCGCTAATGGATACAAAGTGCTCATAACATAAATCTCGAACAACAATAGTAGGTCTTCAAGTTCTTCCCAAAATATAGCATGCAGTGGTTCTAAATTTGCACATGGTGTCTACTCCAGAACTGAATTGACTCGTTCCTCCATGAGAGTTCTATAACACACCCTTCTTCAACTGCTTTACTCAATTGCTTGCTTTATGCTGACACTTCTAAAGGTAATAGCTTTTGTTGACTCCTTCAACACCATGCTATAATTCTTGAATGCGCAATGACTTGACTCCTAAAAAATGGTTAGCATACATAACTTTTGACACATAAATATATTTTATAATTTTAATACTAAGAAAGAAGTGTGAGTTTCCATTCGATATTCTTGCACAACATTCAGCTACAGGAAGGAGACTACCCATAAACATAGCATAGGGGAAATGACTATTTATTTAGCATGCAACTACTTATATCCTACAACTTCTATCCATCAGTTCCAAGAAAAATACATTATGTTTTTACCATCCATTTTACCTACTTATGTCCTATATAAAATATATAAAAACCATAAGTTTAAAGTCTGCTTTGAAAGAAAAATGCTTTTAAAGTAAAGTAAACACATGGAAAATATGGCCTTTAGAGAGGCTCATCATTCCCCCCAACTGCACTATTGATGTTCCCTAGCAATCATAAAATTACAGATCATAGTCCTAAGCCTTAGGTCACTGGTGGTCTTCTCACGTGGTTCATCAACAACATAGTTGAAATATCCATGGCTATTCTGAAGTCTGTCCCACCTCTATCTTTCCTTAATCATATCATGATCTTCTACGTTCTCATTTACTGCCAGTAAAGGTTGCAAGAAGATAGGAGGTTGAAACATTAAGGGCATCCAATAATGTAGTTGTGTGTGGCCCAACATTATAAACCATGCGGCACTATGAGTAGCAAGAGTTGAATTTTGTGGAGAATGTGGTTCCCTAATTTTAAAGTCATGGGGAGTCCTTATCCACCTCTTCCTTCAAGCTGCAATTGTAGCCTCAACATCTTATGATGAATGTTGTTCCCAATCAACATATCCCTATTGTCTGACTGGAAGAACCTTGCGAGACCCACTAGGGTTCATTGTGATTGAGATCCAATCAAGGAAAGTCCGCTTAGAGCTCTGAACTTTAGGCCTCATCATGAGGGGTGTGTCTATCTCACTACCTCGATATGGGAGAGTTAGATGCTCTCTATTGATCTCATTCTGAATCCAGGACATAACTGCCCCGAACTGAACATCTCCCACATAAAGAAGTGAATTCCAATCTCTATTGTTAGGCACAGCTAGATTATGTAGATATAATTCACATAATAGGTTCCTGATGGGCATGGGTGCTAACTTGAAGGAATTAGAGAAGTCGTGAGGTGTAGTAATAGAATAATTTAATCCCTCTACAATCCTTGTCAATTGAAAGTGAACAAATTGTTCCTTAAGGAACAATGCATAAACTAGAGAAGGTGACCTACATGTCATTGCTACAGGAATCAATTCAGTGATCTACTCAATTCTCCTTTCCAATACTGCAATCTAATTCATTTTCTGTTCAAGTTGACAAGCCTCCTCCTCAATTATCCTTTTTAGTTTTTCTATCTCCAGTTTCCATTGTGTCTTCTCCCACGTGAAATTTTGATACAAACTCAATCCTGCTGCTAACGGTGTGGATAAATCTAATGGTGACATGGGTTCTTGCTAAAGAACATTGATCCACCCAGATGAAGTTTGAGGGATCTTTACTTCCTCCTCATTAATGAAAGTAGCCCCTTTCTCCTTGTCACAAGTTTTCACTGAATCATTTGCTTGGCGGGATTCATCAATGAAAGCTTTTCCTTTCCAACTGACAAGGGTTTTTATCAAATAATTCACTTGGGATGATTTAGCTACCCTTCCTATTGTTTCCAATCTATCCTTTCTCAATTGTTCAAACACTTCTTCAATAATTTCCTCATTCACTACAGGAAATTCACCAAGAGGAAGATTCTCAAAACTGTCATCAGAATCTTGCTCGATAGAATTATTGCAAAATCCCTCTATTTCTAAAGAATCCTTATCACTATCTACAAGGATGTATTCAACTTGTGGATCAGCTATATCTTCATCATCCATAATGTGGGCTAGTGTATCACTATCTACTCTGTTTGAAGCCATTGCCTCCAAAGAGACTTTTCTGTAGATTCAAAGGATTCAACATTTATAATTGAATCAGGGGTTTTTCTTGCTTTACTAGCACTAGAAGAAAGTCTAGCACTCTTCCAGACAAGGGTTTGAAAAGAGCTCATAGGTTCCTTGCATTTCTTTTTGGTGGAGGACACCTCCCCCATAATAGCTAAAGGAGGTTCTTCTGGCATTGCCTCCTTGGAAGAAGCCAAGGGTTCCTCAGGTATCTTATTCATATTTTCATTATTTTCTGATTGTTTTTCTAGATTCATATCCTCTATATCTATAGTTTTATCTTTATGTTTCATAAAAGTAGACCTATTTTCTTCAGACGGTGAAGTATCAAGAGTGGTAGCAGCTTCTCTAGTTTTTCCTTTCTTTTTTATCAAAAATAGGAGTGCTAACATTGCAGGCTCTTATCCTAGATAGGGTAGGTCTAGAAGAGGATGCTTCAAGAATGGGTTATGTTTTATGGATTACTTTATGAACCCCCATTGCCGTATTAATGCTACTACCTACACCGTGGCCTCTCAGGCCAACCACCCTAGGTACTAATTCTTCTATGGACAATAATTGCTCCCAAGTCTGAAATGATTGTTTAATTAACTCCCTTTCTACAAATAGCTAATTAAATAGTGATGGGAAATATATTGTGCTTTTCCTGACTGAAAAAGAGATGCCTGCTTTTTCAAAATATTAAAAGGAAAACTAGGTAAGTTTACTGGCCTATTTTCATGGCGGAGGGCACTCAGAATCTTGAAATGCAATCCATGCAGGTACCTATAATCACCCTCATAGGTGAAGTAGGATATTATAAATGTAGCCAGTTGCAAAAACTCCATGGGTAATGACATTCTTGAAGTGCCCTGCTTCTTATCAATCTCCAATTATGGGTCACTAGTAGGGTAAATTGTGCCCTAGCTGAGCGCAATTCAATATCCTTACTCCACTTTTCTCCTTCCTGTGGAAACTTTGTAACCTCTGCCATGATGTCTTTGGAGAATTCAACCCTCAGACCCTTCACTACTACAAACCCATTGCTCAAAGTATTCATAAATTGAAAAGTGATTTTGTCATCGACGCCATTAAGGCTTAAGTAGTAATCCAACCATCCCCATTTTTGAAACAATTCATAGGCAGCTGGGTCCCCAAGTAACACTTGATGATCTATATACTCATGCCTCTAAAGGTATCCACCCATTGCAAATGATAAGAAAATGGCCCTACAGGAGCTGCTCAGTCGCTACAGAAACTCAAAAATGTAGGACTTCTTATGGATGCAAGATGTTTTTGTTTTTCTTTACGAGAAAACTGAAGTACAAGATAGCTTTTAATTCTAAGAAAGAAAGAATTATTTTGAATGGTTTTCATAAATACATTCACATGTATTAAGGTGTATCACCCAAACAGGTCATAAAATTTTCATTATTAAGTGAACCTTAACTCTAATTTGCTTTCAAATTAACTTTTAAATCATGATGATTTAATCACTAAAGGACACATAAGCTCCCACATGATGGCGGTCACCATGAAAAGACAAGAAAGAATTAATTTTTGCCTTTCTGCATGCTAAAATTAATTTAGAAATATTGAAACAATCACTAATTAAATAACCCCTCCCCCCAACTAAGTATAAGGCATGGGTCCCACCAGGCCGTTGCGTGCAAGAATAGAAAAACTAAAGAACACTCATTTAAAAATAATAAATGAATAAAATATGATATGTGCAAAAGTATGTGTTACTAACCTGAGTTGCAGCAGGAAGAGTGTAATGTTAGGTGACATGCACTGATGGAGTGATGTTGCGGTGCAGACACATGGAAGAGAGAGGAGGTGATGTGGCTTTTTATTATGAAGAAAGCAAATCATGGAAGTGAAATGTTTACTATGGAAGCTGGAATAAAATCACATCTTGGCTGAAATCTGGGTGGAAGACCCAGATGCTTTGGCTCCAGGAGTGGCACTATCTGAGCACTGTTGGAATTGCTATAGGAAGTCTTGATGACTCATAGGCTTGTGATATATCTTTAGACGATGCCCGTTAACAAGGAGTTTGAATCTAAAAGGATCAATTATTGATAGCTGAACCACACCATTATCAAATGCTGAGACTATTTCATAGGGCCCTAACCAACGGGTTTGAAATTTTCCAGGAGTATGCTGATATCTTGAATCATAGAGCAAGGCCCAATCTCCAATGGAAAACATTTTATCTTTGATGAATCTTTCATGCCACTTCTTTCACTGCTTCTGAATTAGTTATGTGTTATGAAGTGCAGATTTCCTATATTCATCTAATCCATTGAGCTGTAGGAACCTGTCCTCTTGTGCCTTTTTTAGGTTAATATCTAATTCCAATGCCATCTTGAGAGTCTTCTGGTGAAACTCAATAGGCGTGGATGCAAATTTCCCATAGACCTACTCAAAAGGAGTGAATCCACTAGTGGTTTTCCAAGTTGTGCGATAAGCCCATATGGCTTCAGGAAGGCGAGTAGCCTAATCCTTTTTGTGACCTACAACTGTTTTGGTCAGAATGGCCTCTATCTCCCGATTTGTGATCTTAGCCTGTCCATTGGCCTGAGGATGGTATGGTGAAGATTTACCATGCCTCACTGTGTACTCATTCATCGATTCAACAATAAGGTTAGAGGTGAACTATGCCCCTTGATCTGTTACTATTTCTTGAGGTACTCCAAACCTAGTAAAAATAAACTCATATAGAAACTCTGCTACCTTATGGTCCCTTGCATGCCTCATTGCTTTTTCTTCAACTCTTTTTGTGGTGTAATCAGTGCATACCAAGATATAAGACTTACCATGTGAAGATGGCTCAATGGGGCTGACAAAGTCATTGCCCCACTTGTCAAACAGTGTTACTACCACCTGAGGCTGCAGGGGCATTTCATCAGTATGGGTGGGGCATCTCATCCTTTGGCATCAGTCACAGTGCCTGGTATGCTTAGTTGCATATTTATGTAATGTAGGCCAATAATAACCAGTTGTCAATACCTTGTATGTTGTTCTTTTTATGGAAAAATGGCCACCACACAGCTCATCATGACATGTCTAAACGATGTCATAGGTCTCATCTTAATGAACACATCTGTGGGTGACTTGATCAGGACCTGTGTAGAACATAAATCCAGAGATCCATGAAAAGTTAAAACTTTTCTCAACAGCAGCCAACGTTCATGAGGTGAAAAATGAGGTGGTGCTCGTCCTGTAGCAAGGTAATTGGTGATGTCAGCATACCACAAATTGTAAGTTGCAAGAGAGAATAGGTGCTCATCTGGGAAGCTGTCATCAATTACTGTAGGATCATCAAGAACTTGAAATCTAGAGAGGAAATTAGCGATGACATTAGCTTTTCCTGGTTTATCAATGATACTTATATCAAACTCTTGCAAGAAGAGTAACCAGAGGGATAACCTACCAGAAATGGTAGGTTTATTCATCAAGTATTTGATTGCTGAGTGATCAGTATAAACAAATACTTCATAACTGGTTATGTAATGTCTGAATTTAATTAATGCATAGATTACAGCAAGTAGTTCCTTTTCAGTAACAATATAATTTAGTTCAACACCTTGCAAATTTTTGCTTATGTAATAAATGGCATGCTCAACTATACCTTCTTTTTGACCCAGCACTGCCCCAATTGCATAGATAGATGCATCTGTGTGGATATTAAAGGAAAGCTTCCAGTCTAGTCCTCTAAGAATAGGGGTCTTTGTCAACACATCCTTCAACTGCTGGAATGATGACTCATAGTCGGTTGTCCATTCAAATTCTGCTACTTTCTTCAATAGATTATATAATGGAGCGGCAAGTTGGATGAAGTTCTTGATAAATCTCCTATAGTAACTGGCATGACCAAGGAAACTCTTGACATCCTTCTTCTTTGCTGGGGTTGGGAGCGTGATGATGATTGCAATCTTTGCAGGATCAACTTGGATACCAAAGGATGAGAGGTAATGCATTAAGACAACTCCCTCTTCCATCATCATATAACACTTCTCACTGTTAAGTGAGAGATTGTAGTCCTGACATCTTTGAAGAACTTTTTTCCAAATTAGCATAAGCCTCTTTGAATGTAGTTCCATATATAGTAAAATCATACATGTATATTTCAACACAGTCAGTAGCAATGTCAAAAAAAATGCTTATCACTACCCTCTGGAACTTAGCAGGTGCATTACATAACCCAAATGGTAAGACATAATAAGAAAATGTTCCCCATGGATAGGTGAATGTTGTTTTATCTTGGTCTTCTGGTGATAGCTGGATCTGTTTGTAGCCACTAAAACCATCCAAGAATGAAAAATACTTCTTGCCAGCAAGGTTGTCAAGTACTTGGTCAATAAAGGGAAATGGAAAGTGATCCTTCTTGGTTTCTTTATTAAGTTCCCTATAGTCCACACAAACTCACCACTTGCCACCTTTCTTGGGGAAAATTACAAGAGGGGAGACCCACTGACTATCAGAAATAGGATATATGAAGCCAACTTGGAGAAGTGTTTGCAATTCAGCTTTTACTACATCTCTTAATGCAAGGTTTATTCTTCTTTGAGGTTTCCTAATAGGTCTGGACTCAGGACTGATATAAATCTTATGAGTACACAATTTTTGGTCAATCCCCTTCATGTCAGTATAGTCCCATGCAAAAGCTTGTTGACACTTTTGTAAAAGCTGAAGAAGGCTAGACATCTAAGATTCAGGGAGATTCTTATTGACATTCAATTCCTTACTTGAGGCAATCTGTACTTTTTTAACTTTATCCAACATAAGAACCTCTGCAACAGAAGGTGACTCTATTTCATGGGGTAACAAAGTATGGAGATAATCTGGTGTTGTTGGAAACTTGGATGAAGACCTCTTGGGAAATATGGTTTGTATAGAATAGTCAGGGTCATGACATGAGGGTTCTTCGGAGCCATACCAATTTGTAAGGATTGCCACTAGTATGTCATCCTCCTCTTGTGACACCATGAATGGATTTCTACCAATAACCATAAGTTGTTGTACTGAATTGGATTCAAGGGGGACATCTCCTAAATCTTACCAGACAACTTGGTCAAGGTCAGCTTCGGGTTTGGCTAGAGAATACAGGGTTAATTCACTGGTATTAATACCATCAAATATGGTAATTTTTTGTGAGCGGCATGCAATGCAAGCATCTGCGGTGGCTAACCAAGATCTTCCTAGGATTAATGTATACCCTCCTAGTGTCACTTTGGGAGACATGATGATGAAATCTGAGTGGTAGTCCAAGGAATCTAGTGTGATAACAATATCCTCTACCATACTATCTAGTTTGACAATTGAATTATCAGCTAACTGGAGAATGGTTGGTGTTTCCCTCAACCCAATGATACTAAGTCTTAACAACACATCCATAGTCATAACATTAATAGAGGCCCCTAAATCAACCAAGACATTATGTATTTGTATACCATTAATGTTAATGGTAACCACTAGACTCCCAATATTAGAGTATTTAGGCATCAAGGCTTTACTAAGTATAAGATCAAAAAGTTTCCCAAGAACATGGATAGTATCAGGATATTTCTTCTTCCTACCAGAGTGCTTGATACAGACTTCCTTGATTGCTTTATTATAAATTGGAATTTCCTTGAGGGAATCTAATAATGTTATTTGGACAATCATTTTCTTCAGTTGGTCAATTAGATAAGTTGTAATAGGATTCTCTTTAGGGGTTACTGATGGTTGGGACAATCTCTTCCGGAAATGGTGGGATTTTATCAACTTGAATAGGCGGTGCAACAAGTGGGACAGTAGTATTTTGATTTCAGAAGCTTCCTCAATATTAGAAACATCAGTTATTATGGGTGTTCTTGGTGTAGTAAATGTGGTCATGGATCTTAGGTGGATGTCATTCACTTGCAGTGAATAAGCTTGATGCTTGTTATTAGGATTTCGATTTGTTTGATTAGGAAGTTGTGGTTTTTGAGGACTATTATTGGCTATAGGAGGCAGAGGAATAATAACTTGTTGCTGAGGTGGAGGCATAATAGCTTGCTTTTGATTAGGCTTCTTGGGTCCCCACTGAGGTTGATGTTGCCAGTTACCATGTGGTTGCCATTGGTTATTCTGTTGTGGCTGCCGGTATGGGTTACACTGTCATTGGTATGGATTAAATTGCTGCTGATATGGGTTAAACTGAGGTTGAAAGTTATTTTTATACTGTGGCTACTAAAATTTCTAGTTATTTTGTGGCTATTGGTGAGGCCAGTTATTATTCCAATTATGTTCTTGAGGGACATAATTGTGGGGGCTTTGATTCTGCCACTGATTACTATTATTATTATTACTAAAACCAAAATGATTTAAGGGGTCTTGAGGCATACCTTGTCTCTGGACTGATGGTTGCCTTTGAGCCACATAAAATACCTCTCCATTCTCCTCATCTATTGCTTTGAACTCGGTGGGCATTGAGTTAGTGTCCACAGATGCAACAGTTTTGCATTTACAGTTTCTTTTCTTCTCTCTGTAGTAGGAGTAGAATTTAGCAAGAATAGCTTCTGCATCCTCTTTCTTCCTTTAGGCTTGCATGGTGTCCATCTGAGTGGCCACATCATTGATAATATCCTGCTTGAAGTTAGACAGGAGGTTGGACAGTTCTAACTTAGACACTCTGGAGCCATTTGTCTTTTGAGGTAGGTCCCTTAGTCCTCTTCCTTTTTTTACTATAGTCCTTGAACAATTTAGACTTATGGTCTTGATGTCTACCCTTTTTTTTGGGTGATGTTGCCACCTACCATAAGGTCCAAGGCTTCTATGCTCCCATCATTGACACCCTTGAGGAATAGATGTTTTTTTTATTCCTCATTCAATTGGTGTTGAGTATTGCGCTACAAGTTAAACATAATCCTGGAAACATAGTCTTCCAAGGTTTCATCCTCTTTCTGTGACATCTTGAAGATGCCATCTCCTTTTAAATCTCATCCTCTATAGTACTATTTATTTGGCAAGAAACATGTTTCTCATGGCATTCCAATTTTCTACAACATTAGCTCCAAGGCCCATAAACCACCTTAGAGCGGCCTCTTTAAGAGTTGACAGAAATAAATTAAGCTTATGGGAATCAGTTGTGTATTCATAGCTCCTACAGAGGATGTCAAAATCGAAGAGGAAGGTCTCTGGATCTTCAATGATAAGTCCGTAGAATTTTGGCAGTACAGCGGCTGGAATGTTCTTTAGGTTTTGGTTACAATGTTGAGGAGGAATTGGGAAGGGAAAGGTAGGCTGAGCCATCCTTGGAGGGGGGCCTGGTTGTTACAGTTGTTGTGGCTGGTATATAATAAGAGCTAATGGGTTTTTGTGATACTCAAGCTCATCAAAAAGGACTTCTAATTGTAGTGATTCTTCAGAGGATGAAGGTGATGAAATTTCTCCTTGGGCATCAACAAATGGGTTTTCAAATAGGTCTTCTTCTTCACTATCTACTTGGGGGTCCTCAGGCTCATGGTTAAAAAGGTCAAATGGTTCAGCCTGGTATTGAGGAGGAAGGAATATTCCACAAGGATCTCTTCTTCTATGCATAAAAGGATTTCTTGAAATTTAATCCTTGATTATAAAAACTGAAATCATGAATACCAAATTAGGTTTGAACTAACACCATCCCCAACATCGACGCCAAAAATTCTTGGCTAAAAAATTGTCTCAGAAACACATAGCATTGGACTACTACTTCAAGATTAGACACCCTAAATGGCTGCTAGGTAGATTATTTAGTCTCATTTAATTATTGACCAGGGATGTTCACTTGGAATGGTATTTGCAAAGTATATGCTTCAAACCTTCATGATTCTCATGGATAAACCTATGGAATTGAAATACATTATGCTTTAGGAATATATAATATTTCAAGTGAATGCAGTTATGCTAATAAAATAGTAATCACAAGTAGGAGTTACTCTGCTTGCCTATGCTACAGGAACAATGCACCAGTTCTATTACTAGTGGCTATAGGAATAGCAGAGTTCTATTTACTTCTAAATGAACAAGGAAATAACTTCTAATCTAATGAAATGATTCACTCACCAAGTGGGCCCCCTTGGATGAGTGAATAGAAATACAATCAAGATAAGAGACTGATACTTAAATTGTGAACTCTATTCATTCATAGAGGAAATGTACTTGGAAAATAAAAACATTGCTACAATGCCAACTTCTATTCAAGAAATTATATAAACTATCTCTCTCCTGGGAAATACAAAATTCCACACATTTAAGGAGAAACTAAACTACTACCTAAATCTAGGATCACTCTATTAATGAGGATCACTAATGGATACAAAGTGCTCATAATAGAAATCTCAAACAACAATAGTAGGTCTTCGAGTTCTGCCTAGAATATAGCATGCAATGGTTCTAGATTTGTGTGCGGTGTCTACTCAAGAAATGAATTGACTCATTCCTCCGTGACAGTTCTGTAACATGCCCTTTTTCAACTGCTTTACTTAATTCCTTGCTTTATGTTGGCGCTTTTGAAGGTAACAGTTGATGTTGAATCCTTCAATGCCATGCTAGAATTCTTGAATGCACCATGATTTGACTCCTACAAAATGGTTAGCATACATAACTTCCAACACATAAATATAGTTTATCATTTTAATACTAAGAAAGAAGTGTGAGTTTCCATTCGATATTCTTTCACAACATTCGGCTACAGGAAGGAGACTACCCATAAACATAGCATAGGGGAAAGGACTATATATTTAGCATGCAACTACTTATATCCTACAACTTCTATCCATCAGATCCAAGAAAAATACATTATGTTTTTACCATCCATTTTACCTACTTATGTCCTATATAAAATATATAAAAACATTAAGTTTAAAGTCTCTTCTTTGAAAGAAAAATGCTAAAAACGGAAAGTAAACACATGGAAAAGATGGCCTTTTGAGAGGCTCTTCAGTTACCTACAGAAGCGCTAGCATAAAACAAGGAATTAAGTAAATCATTTGAAGAAGGGCATGTCATAGGACTTTCACAGAGGAACGAATCAATTCAGTTCCTAAGTAGACACCGCGCACAGATCTAGAACCACTACATGCTATATTCTGGGAAGAACTTTAAGACCTACTATTGCTATTCAAGATATTCTGTTATGAGCAATTTTCATCCATTAGTGGTCCTCATTAATGGAGTGATCCTAGATTTAGGGAGTAGTGTAGTTTCTCTTTAAATAAGTCAACTTTTGTAGTTCTCTGGAGAGAGATAATTGATATAATTTCTGGAATAGAAGTTGACATTGTAACACTATTTTTATTTTCCAAGTACATTTTCTCCATAAATGAATAGAATCAAATAATTTGAGTTTCATTCTCTTATCTTGATTGCATTTCTATTTAATCATCCAAGGGGGACCACTTGGTGAGTGAATCATTTTATTAGATTATAAGTTATTTCCTTGTTCATTAAGAAGTAAATAGAACTTTTTTGTTCCTCCAGCCATTGGTAACAGAACTGGTGAACTATTCTTGCAGCATAGGCAAGTAGAGTAATCCCTACTTGTGATTAATATTTTCTTAGAGTAAGTGCATTCACTTGAGATAGTATAGATTCCTGAAGAATAATGTATTGAAATTCCATAGGTTTAGCCATGAGAATCAAGAAGGTTTTAAGAATATACTTTACAAATACCATTCCAATTTTACGTCCCTGGTCGATAATTAAATGAGACTAAATAATATACTTAGCAGCCATTTAGGGTGTCCAATCCTGAAGTAGAAGTCCAATGCTATGTGTTTCTAAGATAATTTTTTGGCCAAGTATCATGTATGATTTGTAATTGAAAATTGATCAATACTTAGAGTACAATATCGTATTATTTGAATGCAATGAAAATGTACCTCCATTTACATTAGCTAAATACTAGTGTTTAGAGAATGTACCTCTATGCAATCTTCTACTATTTTTTGTTATGTTCCTGCATACACAAAATTAGGATAACAATGATGTCATTAGTGGCACTTTTATCATCATAATTTTACCAACCAAGGTAAGTCATTTATGTTCCATATAAAAGGGTATATTAGAGATGGAAGAGGAGATTGTTTTCACAAAATTGATGCTTCTCTAAACCCAAGAAAATAAGAATACCCAAGTATTTACAATGGAGGTAATAACTAAAGAATTTCTAAATAATTCTAAGTTGAAGTTGTGCTATTTATGGAATATCAAATAAGATGATCTTGGACTTACAAATGTTATTATATTGGCCTAAAGTAGTAGTATAATTTGTGAGAACTTATTTAGTGTTATAATATTCCATCATATTCACCTAGAAAAAATAATACAAATTCATCAACAAATAAACTATGGGTAGAAGAGTCTTGAAATTTCAAAAATATAACACCATTCTAGAGGTAGAGAGTTTCTGCTACTTTTATTAATCTTCTAAGAACTTTTTCCATCAAGAAGAAATATAAAAGGTTACATAATATTACCTTATCTCAGCCCGCTTGAAGAACAAAAATGTCCTCTCATAGATCAATTATTTAGAACTAAGAACTTCAGAGAAGATATAAGAGAGAAGATCTATTTAGTCTATTTAAAAGAGAAGCCAAATTTTCCTAGTATGAAAATAAAGTACTTTAAATTGACTCCATCTTATGCTTTTGCTATATCTTATTTTACAATAATGACAAAAAGATGCTCCTAAGAAATTAATTGCAATATTTATTGAGATTTAATAGCCCCTTCGAGGTATCTTTGCCTAGTATAAATTATCCTAGTTATTTAGATATGATAGAGGATATGAGTTTAGTTAATCTATTATAATGGATTTAATATAGGTTTTACAAATAATATTGCAAAGAGAAACTAGATAGAAATCCGAAACGTTTGAGGAGAACTAATCTTGGGAATTAATGCTAAGAAAGTGTGATTGATTTTAGAAAGAATGGTCTTATTTAAATTAGTATCCTCAAGAGATAATAGCAGGTATTTGAAAATAAAGAGAGAAGTATATCCAACCCTACCAGGATCTTTGTTAGAGGAAAGGGAAAATATGAATTCTTTATGTTCAGATAAAGTAAAGTTCTCTATCAATATTTTACTATCCAAAGACAAAATAACCTGAGGAGTTAAATTCAAAGAGTTCTCTTGGTGAAGGGTTATATATTTAGTGAGAATGTGTTTAAAGATGATAATCACCTCCTTTTTATTCCATTTTTGTCAACAATAAGACTATTATTTTCGTTATATATAGAAGCAATTCTAATACCTAGTTTCCATTTTTTTATGAAGTTATGGAAGGACCTTGTATTTTTATCCCCCTCCCTTAACCAAGTTTCTCTAGATTTAATTTTCCAGTACCTTTACTCTCTAAGTAGAACTTCATTTAGTACTAATTGAATAGCTCTTTCCTTTACAAAGTTGTCATGATCTATGCCCTTATGAATAATAAGCTCATTTTGATCCAATAGTTTCCTTTCAACTCTAACTTTTATAGAGAAAGTATGTTTAAAATATTCCAAGTGCCATTATTTAATTTTCCCTTCTAGGAATGAGATTTTTTTTATTCATTGGAATACTTTTCATCCAAAAAGAATGGGTAATTGTTCCACCAATATCTAATCACGGGGATAAAAGATATTTTTTTGAACCACATAGACTTAAATTTAAATAGTACTTTTTAATATTTCCTTGTTTCAAACATATAAAATATAAAAGTCTATAGGGATTAAAAGTTAGCACCCAATAATTTGGAATTTCTAGGACCTAATGGGCCCACTTTAGCAATCTCCTTTATTTTTGATACATTAATGCTTGATTTTCCTTCTTTTCTTTATGTTTTGTCCCAAGCTTCTTAATACTTCTATGACCCACAAATTCTTCCTTGAAATTTACCCTTCTAGGTATAGGTCGAACCTGGTTAAACCTATACCAAGTATAGGTAAAACCAGTTTTGACCTATACCTCACAGGTTTAAATTTAGTGGGTTTTGGGCTTGATGCAAATTATTTTCATTTTCTTTCCTAGCACGGCCAAACTCCAAAAATTTGGATACCAAAACATCTATAAAAGGATTCATCTTCCCTTCATTTTTCCATTTCTTATATACATCTACATCCATTACATGCCTACAATTGCAAGCATTCAGGTTCAAGGTGATTTGAAGAAAGAAAGGATTTGATTTAAAGATTTGAAGGCTATCTTCTATTAATCCATTCAAAGGAATTATTCTATTATGTGAATCTCTCTCTCATGATAGAGTAGTGAAGAATTCCCGATTGAGCAAGAGGATCCATATCCATTCTTATTTCCTCTCATCCCCCATTCAACCATATAAAGCATACATACACCCATTATTTATGATTTGGATAGTGTATATCTATTACAATTATGAAGATATCCTACATTATACAATTCAAAATTCAATCAATCAAGTATACATCTTTATGGATATAGCGGATCTCTACCCATCGACAAGGGTTTAACAATCAAGGTGAATACTTAAATTTATCTTTTTTTACATATTTTACTTATTTAATTTTAATTTTAATTCCTAAATGGGGGCTTGACCACAGAAAGTCCCTTTTCTCCAAAAATTTACACTTCTCTTGTGTATAGGTGTAAATTCATATTTAGAATTCTAGATCTAGAAGTGTAGTATGGATCATAGTCCCGAGAGCTTTAGATTCAGACCTTCATGGTATAGGTTGAACCACCTTGGAAATATACCTCGGTATAGGTCAGACTAGGTTTGATATGTTCTTACAACACTCAATTTTTCATAGTAGAGAGTTCCCACCTTTAGCTTTCTAGATCCAGATTTGTTTCCAGTTTCAGTACAGTTTGACAAGGTTTTTACAAATCTGAAGTTGCATCCTTTACTAGCCTTCAAGTTTAGTTCTTCATCATCATTTTTCTTCCATAACACTTACTTTGATACACTAGATCTGATATATTATTTTTTATCATAATATCAGTGTTTTCTTACTTTACTTTAACATATACTACATTACTATTTTATCATTTCTATACACACAAAAAGGGATGCTAAAATAATCACATCATTCAAGACTAAATCATGCATTATTATCCCTACATCTACTTGGGCTGTGCTAATTAGATTTATTCCAAAAGGGGTTACATTATAGGATTCCCTTTCCAATGAATATGTGTGACATGGTGGTTTACCATTGATCACCATTTTACCTTATACATTTTGTTAAGCCTACTGGTTCCATGCTTCATAATTTTTGATTTGGCAGTTAGATCTTCTTTACATCATATATTGTCTCTTGCATGCTTCATTTACATATTTAGATCTACTTTGTATTCACTTTGTTTTGGTTACATTGTATGCATTTAGAGCTGAATTTCTGGTTTTTGATTGTGTGTGTTTTTAAGCATCAACGTTTCGGATCACACTCTGTGATCCATCATCTTATTATTTTTCCTTATTTCTCTCTACTCATCCTGATGATGGATCACAGAGTGTGATCCGAAACGTTGATGCTTAAAAACACACACAATCAAAAACCATAAATTCAGCTCTAAATTGAATGGATTGTGGAAATCTGATCGATTTAATTACATTGTATGCATTTAGATATAGGTTCATCTTATTTCCTATCTAGATCTACTATGTATACATTGTATTTACATTACATGTTTTCTAAAAAAAAATCAATTTACATGGCATCTTCCTTTCATTTCATTCCTTCATGTATGTGCTTTATTACTTTGAGTCCAACCTATAGTATTCTGGTTATAAGAATTCATAGACTCATGAGTTCCTTTTATCCTGAACCTCCCTTCTTTCCTAGGAATCTTGATGAAACCAAAATGCATTCTAATGATACCAGTCCTATCATGGAGAATAACTCTTCTCATTCTTCTCATGATGAAGATGAAGCATTAAGAGTTCCTCCCACACAAGTACAAAAGATTTGTCTTGAATTTGAAAATATGAAACATTGATTAGCTCAAGAGAATCATAATCCAAAATATCTTTCTATTGTAGAAGGCTTAAAGAAACTCATTTATAATAGAAAACATTTTCTTAACCTCTTGCATAGCGTTTCCCATCTTATTATTTCAAATGTTAAGCGTGTTGGAGCTCTAAAGTTTTGGCAAAATTTAGTCCTATATAGTGATAAACATCTAAAAAATGTCATCCTAAAATCCCTGCCCAATAATTGATGACATGATGGAGTACATGAAATGGGATAAAAAAATATATTAATCTTTATTTAAAAGTTGAGGGATTAAGAAAGGAAGCTCTGTGGAAGGAACAATCAAAATTGTGTAAGTGAAGGTTTTCGAGATGCTGGGATTTTGACCTACTATAATGATGATGTCAAAATAGAATGAAAATGGTCAAACATTGCAAATCTAAAATAGATCCAGTTTGAAAAATCAAATTTCCTATCTCTAGTTAAACTCTTATGTTCATACAATCTATTTTGGATTTTTAGCCAAAGCCAAATCCGAAAGATACCTGTAGTTATTAGTTATTTTTTTATTAGTTTTTTCAAAAGCAATTTTTAAATTTTAACATAGGGGTGTCTCTTCACCCTAAAGGAGTGTGAAAACCATTCATCCACATATATATGTGGTGTAAACTGTAAACAAATAGACATCAATAAGATACAATATTTTGCAGATTGGTTAGTAGGATTAACAACTTGTAACATGACCTTGGATGTACCATTTTTTCAAAATCAATAAAGATAAGTGCTTTTTCTTTCATCTGTTACAATTGATTCAATTTCAATTTTGATTAGTCCCTTGGATAAAATATTTTGATTTTCTTCAAACTGATAGTTAGATGTTGCATACTTTTGATTAAATTTATAGCTTTATTATTAAATGGTCTTTTCATCTTGAATGGTTAAACTCAATTAATGTGTGGCCACAACCAACCAATGTCATTTGTAAAGTTAAATTCAATTGAAATAGTTGTATATTTATCTTGAGATATATGTTCATTTGAACACCTTTGAAGTGATATGTTTCTTGGAGACTATGTCTGAGGTTGTAGATAGGGTTGGTATGATTTTGAATCTATTTCCCATGATAGAATAAGGAACTGATCTATTCATTAATTGGATTATGGTTATTCAGTTTATTGTTTAAAGTTTTGTGACATCCTATCCATCTGTTCTTTTCCACTTATACATATTTTTTTCTAAAAATTCCTTCAATTACAAAAATTATTTTCATTTATGATATATTGCTTCCAGTTATATTTCTTTCAAGTGCCTTTTCCATACTAGAGAGAGAGAGGATTTGAGGTGTGTTTTATCTTCTATAAAAATCCTTAAGAGTTGAAGGATAAGTTTAAGGTATACACTTCCCAACCATAATTCTACAGAGCTAGAATTGCAGAAGGTTCAACCTTTCCTTTGTTGGATCTTGATAGTTGGACAAATCATTTAAGTATCCAAGGATGGGATTGACATTTCCATAGGAAATCCAATCTGTTGATTTTAGCACCAACAAATTGGCGACTCTTCTGGGGAGTTATCTATGAAAGACATTGTTGAAGATTAGCTAGAAGATTTGGTGATATACTTAAGACTCTACTAGGAGAAAATAACTTTGAGGACAGTAAGTATTTTCCTTCAAGAAAGAAGGTGGAGACTCTATTTAAAAAATATGTTTAGGTAATGACTCTAGTGAGGGAGAAGACTTAGAAGGACATAAGAAGGTGGTAATCCTATAGGTAAGAAATTTTTAATTTCTCCACTAAGGGAGATATCATGCAAGGGATGAGAATTTTTTGTTTAATTAGTAATACCAGATCTATTACATGATGTTTATAATTTTTCTAAAAAAAAACTTATTCCCATTGATACCGGGCATTTGGATCTTAGAAAGTTTCAATGTAGTTCTAATGAATTGTTTTCATAGCTTTCACAGAGGGTTCCTAAATTTTATTGAGATTATGATGAATCAAATCTTGATCATTTGGATTATTTTCATATATTCCTTTATAATTATGAGGTTGATACAGAAGATGATGCCATGAATATATTTGCATTGTCATTAAAAAATAATGCACAAGAAGAACATGAATCACTACCTCCACAGAGTATCTCATCGTCAAGGCAGTTTGAGAAATGGTTTCTTGATATGTTTCATGATGAAAGTGGTGAAGAAGACAACATTTGTTGTGAACGGTATAAAGACAAAATATGTAGCATGGGAGATGATTCTAGTATGTCTCTACTTGATGCATTTTTAGTTTGGAAATATCTGAGGAGGAGACTGCAACACATTTGTTCATGAGGATGGTAAATATTTATGATGAGATACCACCTGACTTCAAGCCTTCATGCAAGGAATTCATAAGAAAAAATTTTGAGTTGTGAATATCACCAGATGAACCTGACCTGATGATTGTGTTTAAAATTTTAGAAAAAGAAGATGAAGACAGAGAAGAGGAGGTTTATGATCAGATTGAACAAAACAGAAATCGTAGAGGTGAAGAAGAAAACATGTGTTATGAACAAAACATGTGCTATGAGCAGGAAGAAGACCCAAATTACATTATTCAAGAAGAGTTTGTACATGGTGAGATTTGTATGGAAACATTTATAAATGACTATGATGATGAGGAATAAAACCTTCTTAGTATAGAAGAAATCTCAACTTTGTTAGACATAGAATATCAAAAAAATATGGAGAAGAGTGATCTAAAAAATTTCTTAATTCACCATGATAAGCAAGTTGATGGATTAATATACATCCCGTGAGTACTAGATGAAGGAGATGATAAGGTTCAGGAATGAAATATTGTAGATGAAGTAGAAAAACATGTGATATATGAGAAGGAAGAGGTTCTAGATGAAGGCTCTCATGTAGACATACCCGAGGCCTGTATGTTCCTGAATCCATTATGTGAAGGGGGTTTTCCACACAATCAAATCTATCAACATGATGAAGAAGGTAGTAGGCCTAATGATGATTTTGAAGTTGATAAGACTCAAAATATGTATTCAGAATGTGAAACATCTTTAAGTTCATCCTTTGAGCAGGAGTTGTATCAAACTTGTGAAGATGAGATTAAATCAGCCAAGCATAATGATAAGAATGTGTTGGAGAATAATACTAAAAATTATACAATTATCCCACCTGATCAGATTCTTTATATAAAAGAAGTAATAGTTCCTTAATATGAGCTACCTTCGAAACCTTTATGTGAGGAGAAATAATATCTAGAGAATGGAAATGGGGCAAATTATGTACAAGAAGACAGTCAAGAAAAGGAAACTTGTTCTAATGCTTTTATAACTAATAAAATGCATGATTATATGGATCTTCCACCTAGAAAAGAACACAGTGCACCTGATGATTTCTCAAAGGAAAATCATGTCAAAAGACAAAGAATGAATTGATGAATTAGAAGTAATAAGTATTGTCTATAAGAATGATACATTAGTTACAACAAAATGGTCAAATGTTTGGGCTAAGTAATTATGATATTTGTTTCTTTTCAAATAATCTTGTTGATAAAGATAAGGTATGATATGATATCGTATTCAGGAGATTCAAAGTGTTACATGAAAAAAAAATTTGAAAGAGGAAAAGAATAATATTCATTTTGGGGGCCAGGGACCACCAAATTAAGTTCAGACAAATATTTTATGAAGAGAATAATAAAATAGAATGATTTTATTCTCCAGAGATAACTAAGATATATCTATGCTCAAAGGGAGCATACATCCCCAAAAGATCCTGTTGGAGCTCTAAATGTTTGGCAAAATTTAGAGTACTATATAGTGATAAAAATCTAAAAATGGCATCCTAAACTCTATGCACAATAATTGATGACATGATGGAGTACATGAAATGGCATACAAAAATATATTAATTTTTAATTAAAAGTGGAGGGATTGAGGAAGGAAGCTTTGTGGCAAGAACAATCAAAATTCTGTAAGCAAAGGTTTCAGAGATGCTGAAATTTCAACCTGCTATAAAGATGATGTCGACAGAGACTGAAAAAGATCAAACATTACAAATATAAAATAGACCCAATTTGGAAAATCAAATTTCCTATATCCAGTAAAAATCTTATGTTCGTACAGTCTATTTTGGATTTTCTCCCAAAGCCAAATCCGAAGGATAGGTAGTTATTAGTTTGTTTGTTGATTAATTTTTTCAAAAGAATATTTTAAATTTTAACATAGGGTGGTGCCTCTTCATCCAAAAGGGGTGTGAAAGCCAATCATCCAAATATATATGTGGTATAAAATTTAAACAAATAGACAACCATAAGATACATTATTTTACATATTGGTTAGCTGGATCAACAACTTTTAACATGAACTTGGATGTACCATTCTTTTAAAATCAATAAAGATAAGTTATTTTTATTTCATCTATGGGCATTGATTCAATTTATTTTTTCATTAGTCCCTTCAATAAAATATTTTGATTTTCTTTAAAGTGATAGTTAGATGTTTCATACTTTTTATTAAATTTACAGCTTTATTAGTAATTGGTCTTTTAATCTTGCATGGTTAAATTCAATTGATTTGTGGCCACAATCAATCAGTCTGTCTTTTGAAAAGTTAAATTCAATTTAAATATTTGTAGATTTATGCTTAGATATATGTTCATTTGAACACCTTCAAAGTGATATGTTTCTTGCAAACTTTCTCTGAGGTTGTACAGAGGGTTGGGATGATTTTAACGCTATTGCCAGTGAGAGAATAATGTACTGATCTATTCATTAATTGGATTATGGTTATTTAGTTTATTTTTAAATGTTTTGTGACATCCTATGCATCTGTTCTTTTCCACTTATACATATATTTTATAAACATTCCTTCAATTACTCAAAGTATTTAGGTTTTTTAGTTTATGATATATTGCTTTCAGTTAGATTTCTTTCAAGTGCCTCTTCCATACTAGAGAGAGAGAGAGAGAGAGAGAGGATTTGATGTGTGTTCTATCTTCTATAAAAATCATTAAGACTTGAAGGATAATTTTAAGGTATAGGCTTACCAGCCTTGGTTCTGCAGAGCCAAAATTGTAGAAGGTTCAACCTTGCCTTGGTTGAATCTTGTTAGTTGGCCAAATCATTTGGGTATCCAAGCATTGGATTGGCATGTCCATAGGAAATCCAATCTATTGATTTAAGCACCAACAAAACCTCTTATGGAATGTGTGCAAGAATTAGGCTATGACAACCCTACTATAAGTATTGAAACTTCTTTTCCCATTTCCACTTCCATTTGTAGTATATCCACTTATGGTCCACCTCGTATTAAAAATTCTTCTAATCCCACACATGTGAGTCTGTAATCCTATTATTCTTTATCTTGCTATTATTTTTATATGTGTTTCATTTCCCTCCTCTATGACCAATCATACTTTCAACAATCCTCCTACCATGCTTCATGTTTCTTCTAATATATCTAAAATTTCCAATGTTTTTCCTCCTATCATTTCTTAAATAGATTCTACTATTAATAGCTTAGCTCAAACCGTGTCTTCTTTGCAATAAAAACTTTCTTCTTTGACTCAATCCAAGTTCAATATTCCCACATGTGATATTTCTACTCCTTTGTCCATAGATATTATTCAAGTTGTTATCCTACAAAGTATTGAAATTCATAATCTTGAAACTTATAATGGTAAGGGTGATCATATGACTCATGGTAAAAAATTTTAAACTTTTACTAGTGATTTGTCTCACAACACAAGATTCATGAAAAAAAAATTTTACTACAACCTTTCAAGATAAGGCTTTTCAATGGTAGTGTTCTTTGCCTCCTTATTCCATTGATTCCTTCCACAAGCTTGCTATTGCTTTTATACAACAATTTTAAAATAATATTGGTCCTCAAATTTCTTTAATTGATTTTGTACATTGTAAATAAGTTGTTAAAGAAATAATTTATAAGCATTTTCATGCTTAGATTCTTATCCTATTCCTAATATTGATATACACCACATTTTTATTACTAATTTACAAAAAGACATTATAGATAAGATAATCTATATTGAGTTCTCTTTCTTTCAACAAGTATGTGCAGTGCTTCATCATTACCAAGTTCAAGTTAGTCAATTTGAGAGAAACACTCCTATAACTCATGTTCCCATAGATAAGAGTGATTACGTATACAATTTCAACAAATTTTAGAAGACTGAAAACTGCATCAAAATTGATAAATCCTCGAATACAGTTGATGAAAAATTGCCAACAACATCCAAAGGTGTGAATCCTTTGTCTTCTATGTTTATAAATTCTCATACTTTTACTCCACTTTTTGAATCTTTCCATAATATTATGTTGAAGTTAATGAATGAAAACAATATTAAACTTCATCCTATTAAACCAATTGATGCATCCAAGCCACCTTCTAAATTATTTGATCCTAAATCTTTCTACCAATTTCATTTTCAACCTGCTCATGATACTAAAATATGTTATTCCTTTAAAAATGTGGATTAAGACCTTATTGATTCTAATACTATATCTATATATGCTAATATTAACTACGGAAACAAAATCGGTTGCACCTCCAAATCATAATTTACAAATATACACTAATCGTTTATCATCTCACTTAACCAATACTATTGAGAAACCTTCATCTCCCAGGCACATTGATTATGATGAGAAAGCTGATGAAGACACTCAAATTGTCAACCAAATTGAACATGATTCACCTCAATCTAAACTTCACCCTCAACTTAAACCTCAATCTCAACCTAAACCTCAACAATGTCCATCTCAATCTTGAATTACCTTTGATCCTACTAAACTAGTTAAGGAACCTGATGGTCCTCTTTACATTGTCGCTAAGGTTGCTGGTATTCCTTCTAGTGGTACCCTTTTTTTTATCTCACTTATATGGTGAATGCGATAACTAAAGAACATATTATTTGTAAATGATTGCATAAAGATTCCTATGATAAATTTTATGTCTTGATTCAAACTTGCAATGGTTTCCTTTATCCTTCCCATGGTTCCATTTTCTTTCCTATGGAAGTTGGTGGTAACACTTTGGATACATACTACTTTCACTATTATTCCTACTTCCGATTAATATAAAGTTAAAGATGGTTTTCCTTGGCTTACCTCCATGAATTTCGTGGCTTCTCCTATTCATGAATGTGTTAAATTTTCTCATAATGGAGAGATCATGAATATTAACCATAGTCTTTACCAGCCTTCTGTAACTTAAGAATCTGATGAGCTTGATTTATTTTGGCCCTAGATGCCTCAACCAACTAAAGTATGTCTTGATTATCTTTTTAGACCATACCAAGCCTTTAAGATCCAAATGATTTGTGAACTTATAAAATCTAAAGATGATCCTAGGCCTAGAATTATTCCTACACCCCATTTTCCTTCTTATCCACATCCTCTTCTTGTCATCTCTCAACCTAGTGTGGTTTCTTCAATTCTTCCTCCTAAGGAAGAAAATGACCTGATGTTGATTGATCATACCCTATCCCAAATATCTATAAAAACCAAATGTAACCATCATACTCATAATTGTTGTTGTGAACGTCATGCTAGAGCCCATTAACATGCTTCTCAAAATGTTTATACACTTCATAGCCCTCCTCATACTTCACTTTCCTTTGACCAACCCATACTTGAGCCTATTGAGGAAGTGAATTTTAAAAAAGTTAAAATGAATAAACATGACAATTTTATTCACATCTTGGATTTTATTAGGATTAATCTTGTTTAGTATGATACTCTTGATAATGATGTTCATGATACTAACAATGATATGCATGCTAGTGATTCTAATTCAATATGTATGAGACTATTAATCTCGACTATCACTTACCAGATTTGATTTCATGACAATTATTTATCAGTCCTAATCCCAAACATAGTGACATCTCTTCATAGTAGGTTCCTTGTTTCGTTAATGTTCGATCTGAACTATGATGATATTTCTCTCTTGCAAGTTTCCCACCTACCCTAAGCACTATGGACCGAGATGGGGGGAATATGGTATGCTTAAATAGCTCATCTAGGATAGTGTATCATTTCATTTCTTTTCTTCATTGTTTGCATGTTTGTCATGATGTGTTACCCCCATGATGTGTTGCTTGTTATATGTATTGTTTATATTTCTTTAAATGTACCTTGTTAATCCATTGGTGCAACATGATAAGGAAATTGCCATGCCATAATCATTATTCTATTTGTCTTAATTCTTCTATATGTTGTTACATGTTATGTCGTATACGTGCCATTGTTCATAAATTTTCCTTTGTGTTGTCTATTTGGGATGATGCAAAATGGTAGCACCTTTTCTTTTTGGTATTTGTGAGGCTAGCCAGAAAGACTCTTCTTCATAACTCTTACATCTCTTTTCTTCCATTGTGTTTTAATTCTACTTGCTTTAGGGAATGATGATAGTTTCTTTTGACATAATTCTGATATACATGGGTTATCATATGATCTACTAACCCCAGAGTTGGTAGATCCCTTTTGTGCTCTCTTTTTTGGCATGCTCATTTCCCTTCATTTTTGCTTTCTTGGGGGAATTTCCTAGTGTAAATGTTTCTAGTGGATTCATGTATGCTCTATTAAATCTATTTCTCCTATTAAGGCATTTGCAATAGCTTTAACATTAGGGCATACACTTCACTCACATTTTGCATACACACAGATAGTCTTTCAAGGATTCTTTTTTTTTTTTAAATCCCTTATTTACTTACGATCCTTACAGACTGATCCCTAAGTATTTACAATTTGGCTTCCTTAATAGACAAATAATCATTAAGGATTGATCCCTCTTTTTCTATTTTGATCGCTTATGGACATACAATCCTTAAGGATAGATCACTCTTGTCAGATCCCTTATTGACATATAATCTTTAAGGATAGATCTTATATGCATTGACTAGCATGACAAATAAACCTAGCTAGAACTTTCAATGCCATCTTTTGCGATGCTTTTTTTTGGTCCACAGTAAGACATACAACCTTAATTGGCACTATGGTCACACTTTTATTTCTTTTTGTTGTTCATAGTGAGACATACTCTCTCTCTCTCTCTCTCTCTCTCTCTCTCTCTCTCTCTCTCNAGTGAGACACACTCTCTCTCTCTCTCTCTCTCTCTCTCTCTCTCTCTCTCTCTCTCTCTCTCTCTCTCTCTCTCTCTCTCCATTTTCCCCTAAGCCTCTTAATACTTCTCAGACCCTACAAATTTTGCCTCAAAATTTACCATTCTGGGTATACATGAAACTTAGTTTTACCTATACTGGGTATAGGTTGAACCTAGTTAGACCTATACCAAATATAGGTTGAACCACTTTCAACCTATACCTCGGGGGTATATATTTTGTGGGTTTCAGACCCAATGTAAATTATTTTTATTTTCTTTCATAACACAGTCAGCCTCCACAAATTTGAACCTAGAAATATCTATAAAAGGAGGCCCTTCCCTTAATTTTTCCATCTCTTATATACATCTAGATCCATTACATACCTATAATTGAAAGCATTGAAGTTCAAGGATATTTCAAGAAAGAAAGGATTTGGATCCAAGATTTGAAGCCTAACTTCTAGCCATCCATTCCAAGGCATTCTCTCTCTCTCTCTCTCTCTCTCTCTCTCTCTCTCTCTCTCTCTCTCTCTCTCTCTCTCTCTCTCTCTCTCATGATGGAGTAGTGGAGGAATTCCCAATTGACCACGAGCATCCATATCATTTCTTCTTTCCTTTCCTCCACCAAACAAGCATATCAAGCTTACATACACCCATAATCTATGATTTAGAAAGTATAGATCTATTGCATTGGTGAAGACATCATACATTATTTCATTAAACATTCAATCAAGAAAGTATACATCTTTGTGGATATAGCGGATTCATATCCATCCACAAGGGTTTGACAAGTAAGGTGAATACTGACATTTTTTTTTTTTTACATACTTTAATTATTTCATTTCATGGTTAATTCCTAAATTAGGGCTTGACCAAGGAAAGCTCCTTTCCCCCAACAATTTCCCCTTCTCTTCTATGAAGGTGCAAATTTGTGGAGTTTCAGACTTGGAATTGTAGATTTGGAAGTGCAATATTGATCACAGTCTTGAGACCTTGAGATTTTGACCACCAGGGTATACATCAAACCACCTTTACATATACCCTGGTATAGGAAAAAAAAAAAAAGGTTCTACCTATTTCGAATGCACTCAATTTTTCATAGCAGAAAGTTCCTACCTATAGATTTCTGAATCCCCGTCTATTTCCAGTTTCAGTACAATCTAATAGGGTTTTTATAGATCTAAATTTTTATCCTCTACTATCCTTCAAGGTTATTTATTCATGATCCTTTTTCTTCCATAGAGCTTACTTAGATACACTAGATCTGATATCTTGCTATTTATTATTGTATGAGTGTTTTCTTTACTTTACTTGCTAATATACTACATTCCTATTCTATCATTCCTACACACACAAAAAGGGATCCTAAAATGGTCACATCCTTCAAGACTAAATCATGCATTAGCATCCCTACATCTACTTGTGTTTTTCTGATCATATTTAGTCCAAAATGAAATACATTCTAAGATCCTCTTTCTAATGTATATGTGTGACTTGGTACTTTACCATTGATCACCATTTCACCTTATATAAAAAAGAATATAATTCAAACCTCAATTTGTAAGGATGGAGGAGAAATATTTTATAAAAAAAAAACAATTATTAGATACAATAAATCTATTTAATCATTCTAAAATTTGATATAAATACTTTGTATGATAAGTGTTGGAATGAATATGGAAAGTTGGGACTAAGATAGGAGGGATTAATCAGTTGCATGTACCACTAAAAAATTTATAACTAAAATTGCCTATAAACCATATGCTCATGCTTGTTGTTTTCTGAGTTCATAACTTTGAAATGAAAGTAATATAAGACTTATAAAAAATCACATCAAAAATATAAACAATAGAACTCATAATACCATGATTTTGGTAATGCAGAAATCCTTTGTTACAGGACAAAACTATGATGGGGATGACACCCAAAACCTTCACTAACTACAGTATAAAGGGTGCTTGGTTAGAGCTTACAATGTTTAGCCATTTTGATAGCTTACCTAGTCAAGAGTATAAAATGATTTCTTAGGTCTACCTAGTTAGAGGATTTTTACCAACTTGGAACTTAGAGATGTACCATGTTAAAGGATTTAAAAATATATGATCGGTTAAGATCCACTGAGTATTGGGATTTAAAGCTCTCAATACAATAGTATCAATAACTCAACAATGTATATAAAAATGTATCAAAGATAAAAGTTATTCAGACTATATGTGCTCTGATATGTGTTACTTCAATCTCAAACTATAACACTATTATTTTATGCTCTACTATAGCTGAATTTTACTCGATGCTCTCTGCTCTTCTTCGTGTTCTTCAAATAACTCCTTTAACTTTATCAGTAATAAAAATAACTCTTAACAACTTCTTCAATAATATTAGACTCATTGGGGCTCTCTGCTTTATAAACATCCATTATATATAAGATTTTATGCCCCCTAATCTTATGCAGTTGGTTGTTGTGAATCCTTCTTAACCATTAGATCTTATTTTTTTCTCGGTGACCATGTCACGTTTAGCTTGGTACTAGAAAAATTTATTTTTGTCACTTGATCTATGCATTATATCTTCACCTTGATTGAATTAAATCATTGATCATGTAACAAACTGGTGTAAATGCTCGTAGTAATGTAATTAATGTTGTGACAAAAATTTAAATGTGATTTGATCACGTTTATGACTAGTTTTCTAACTCGGTTGAGTAACTCTTTCAACTCAGTTATAAGAACTTTAGTACTCGGTGATTATCCACTTGGTTTGCTTCACTTCATTTTGTGTAATGTAAAACTCAATAATTGTAGATGCTCGGTACTCTAACTTTAACTCTTTGTGCTTTAATGAACTTCTCTTTTATGTATGACTTCATCGACTGGCTAGGTGTGAATTTTTGACTAGTTAAATATATGACTAACTCCTTTCACCAACTGGTTCTTCTTCAGTCTATGACTTTGATATAAACTAATGACAACAAAATATATCTTATAGAGATAACAATCTCCCCCTTGGGCATTAGTTGGCCATTTTTCACAAAAAATTTCAATTTCATAAGAATTTGTAACTCCCCCTCGGATGTTACACTCTATACATATCTTTTTTGCATTTTTCACATATATACTTTTTTATTTTTGACTATGAATACATATTTAACTATCCCCCTTTTTTGACAAAACCTATTGTAACATCTAAAATGAAGACATAAGAGATATTACATTTGAATATGTTATGGGGTTAAATAAGATGCTCTCCTTCTATCCCTAGATATGAAAATGAAAGATCCTAGTTGATTAACACAAGAGGAAGGATCAATGCACAAATGAATCAATCATTTAGAAACAACAATAAGCAAGGAAGATCTTAAGTACCCTGTGTTTTGTTAATTTGATTGATTAATTTGAATATGTGTTTTAGGTTTAGATAGATTGATAACCTTAATTTCATTGAATATAAGAAATGCACTAACCTTGAAATATTGTAGATCCAAAGAATTTTATTTTCTGAAGCCCATGTTGAGTTTCTGGATAATTTGAGACCAGATCTGGAACAGAAACAGAGAGACAGAAAAAGCCCAGAAATATTTTTCTATTCTGAGACAATTCTGATTTGTACCCTCAAGTCAATGTCACAATTTTCCAGTATTTCCAATTGCACCCTAGGTCACAATCAACCTAAAAAGTCTCAGAATGAAATTCTTCTTTCGGATCCTAGAAGTTTTCTGCAAAGGGTATCTGAATCTCCATCCTGATCTGATGTTCTAAACCTGTACCTCGGTTTCCTTTCATTTTCAACTTTTCTAATATTCATGAACATGGTATGTAGACTTCACAAAGCCTTGTATGGATTGAAACAAGCTCCCAGAGCCTGGTATGAATGACTTCATTCCTATCTAATAAGTATTGGATTCATGAGGAATGGTGAAAACATCACTCAGTACAACACAAGAATAAAAGAAGTAGTCAATTCTATACGAGGCGTTGGAGGTACACTTGAAGAGAAACTTATGAAGGATAAACTTCATATAGTCCTAATAAATCAAGCTAAGGGAGAGCTAAAGAATTCTACAGACACCGATGAATAGTGAAGCACAACATCACAAAGAAGAAAGTGTGAAGCTCAAAGGAATTGAATTGATAAATTGATCAGAGAGGTATTGTACGTAAATAGATCTAAATATCTACAATTCAAAGTTGCATTAGAATGACGTCATTGAGTTTTAGTTTAACCATTGAAGCATTAAGTCTCTTAACAGAGGACTTAACCATCTTCTATAATTGAGGTATATCCTAACAGATTACCAAAAAGGTTGATTCATGATAGTAGCATCGGTCTTACCTAAAGCCTATTGACAGTCTAAGAAGGATGTTGATTCAAGGATGGTAGTAAGATTAGCATAAATCCTATTGACAGTCTAAAGGCTGATTCAAGGATGGTAGCGTAGATGCCAGATACTAAGTGATAACCTATGTATAAAAATCCTCTAACAAGGTTGTACTTAACTGTGTGTTTGTAACCTTTAATAGGGTTGGCTCCTAACAGGGCTCACTTTAAAAGAGTGAAAATTTGGGGTACCGGTCCTAAGAGACAATTGAGGAAAAGAAAATTACATAAGGATATGTATATATACTTACACTTACCAGCATATACATAGGGGGAGTCATTCAAATGACTAAAGGAGTATACACAGGTGTACATACTAATACACTTAATATGTTGCACATATAATGTTTTTGATACTAATGTCAAAGGGGGAGATTGATGACATTAATTTTTCCATTAGTACACTTAGTACCTTTTTAACAAGCTGTAAGTACCTTTCCCTTTAGAATCAAAAAAGGAAGAATAGAAATGAAATGTATATTATATGTATAGAAGGAACAAATATATAAAGATAGTTATGTATAATATATATCAAAAAAAGAGGAAAAGAAAAGTACATAAGGATATGTATATATACTTACACTTACCGGCATATACATAGGGGGAGTCATTCAAATGACTAAGGAAGGAGTATACATAGGTGTACATAC
>MU223104.1:3998529-4012757 GCA_018584345.1 Thuja plicata
CCAACAAGAGTAGGTAACTCATATGTTTGGGACTATAACACATGGGTAAACTGCACAACATGTGGAAGGTATGGTCATATTGCTGCCAACTGTATGAGAAAGTGGACCAGAAGGTCAAGAGGTTGGAACAATCCAGGTATGACATGTTTACATTGTCATAAGGCTGGACATGTGATAAAAGAATGCAAAGACCAACTGACAGACACAAGTACACATCCCAATGGAAATACCATTGATGACATCAAGAGAATGAGAAACAAGATGTGGGTAAAAGCAACAAACACTAAAGGTTCTCAAACAAGCAATGCAAATGGTGACACCTCATCCAATGGATCTAGTGAGATCACTACATCCAACTAAATTGCACAAGTAAGTATGGAACTTCATTATAACAAGTTTTACTATGCATCAATTCTATTACACATAGTTCATATTGTAATATAGGCATGAATAAATATGCAAAATAATTGTTGTATGATCAAAATATTGAAAAGAAACCATCAGTTATTGGGCACAATTTGCATCAGTGCACACTCATAGAAAAGTTAGTAATACTTACCAAAATGTATCGGTCATTACACAAGCTAAGTGTAAACCGACAGATATCGGTGAACATTGAATCAACAAAAGTTGTCTTTGCCACCTCACTGACAATCATCGGTGAAGTCTCCAAAATTGCTAGCAACCCCAATGCTTTGCACAGACATGGAAGATGTTATGAATGTCACTACCAACAAAATCAGTCTTCATATACCAATGAGTTGGTAAGCATTAATGACAACTTAGGGCGCAAAAAGGTTATAAAAGCCTGACGGGTAAACTAATTTTTGCACCCGCAATTTTCAAGCAGAGCACAGAAGACCATAGAGATTTAAGAGAAATTTGGAAAGTGACCTAGTAGAAATCAGTGTAACATGAAGCATTCACACTCAAAGGAAAATCAAAGAAAATTTGTAAGTAATAACTCACCGAATGCACTATTTTATTTGCAAAAAGCCCTAAATTTTCTGAAACCATAAAGGCATCGACTTCAAGACTTGAGAAAATAAAAGTCGATAAGAAAATATCCTTCAAGCTTATTAGCAGAGGAACATGTGCTAAACCTAAATATAAGTTACATCCTGAAATAGCTCCACAACCTGACAATTCTGGAGCATTATCCCAAATCCCACCTAGGGTTTTACTGGTAGAGGATGTAAGTTCCTATATTCACTACAAGATCTTGGAAATAGGAGATCTAGACATAGATAATGCCTATAGGGAATTATGTGATGATGCTGGAAAACTCAAAGATGAGCACAAACACTTGGAAGTAAAGGGACTCACAAATACACTACATTTTCCCAAGGTCTTCAAAACAGAATGGATAAAGATTGTTCTTAGCAGATTTCACAACAAGACTCTATGGATAAACAAGCCAAAGGAAATAAAAAAGGATGTTATTCTTGTGGTTACTGGTTATCCTACAACCGATAAACCACAGGATCACAAGCACCCATCTCTGGTAGAAGTGGAAAAACTGACTGGTGTTAAATCAGATAACAGAGCACTAAATGTCAACACCATTACCGACGTAGAGATGAAGTTTGGAGCATGTGTTGTTGGATATAATATCTTCCAAGAAAGATGAATGAATAGCATATCCAGTACCACTATGAGCACAGCATACAAGATTATCAAACATGGGAAGAAGATGGATCTTGGAGAGATCCTGTTACATCAACTGGAGGAGAACATGTGCACAATAAGGTATTCAAGGACAAACACTTGTAAGTTTGGTTCCCTCATAATTTGCATATTTTTTTATTTTGAAGAATACTTTCCTTCCATAGGAAAAGTTGTGTGGGACACAAGCAGACCCATAACCATTGAGATAGGTGAATTCATAGAATCACTAGGAGCAAATTTTGATAATGTTATGCACGAGTATTTCAAAACCATAAAGGAAATGCTGCAAGCAAGAACTAGAATTTCTAAGAATCTGATAGAGGAACACCGAGAAGAAATATGTTTCATGGTAGATACTGATTTCACATACATACAAGCAATAGTTCCAAGGAAATCATGGCTTTGAAAATTGGATTATGAAATCAAAATAGGATTAGCCAATGAGTGCACTAAGGCACTATTAAATGAACCAGTAGACAACAAGCAACTAAGATTTGGTACCTATGAAGAGGCCAAATAGAAGATTAAAACAAATCTTGTTGTCAAGAAGCCTGTAAAATAGTCAAAAAGAATGGTGAAGAATTTGAAAAAGAACTTGAACATATCTTCTGAAAGAGAAGAAGAAAGAGAAGGTGAAGAGGAACAAGAGGGTAAGGAGGAACTCACCAAGGACCAGCTACCCATCGGTGATACAGCAGAGAAAAATGAATCAAAGGAAGAGAAGTCTGATTCACCACCTCCTCCTCCACCAAAGAAGTCAAGAACAAGGAGTCAAATAGCAAAGGATGCAACTCCTTCTCAAATGGTAAAAGGAAAGGTGTATAAAAGGAAACCTGACACAACAAAGGCAAAGCAACTAGCTAGGGCACTTGCCAAAAGAAGAAAAATTGTTCAGACAAATGAGGATTTAGAAGACTTAGCAATGGATGAACTTGATGCTACAAAAGCAATGAAAACAACAAAGGATACATCACCCACTAAGGACATTGATGTAATATGTAAGTACATTTCTGAAGCACCATCTATTGGACATCATATGATTAGGAAATGGTTAAGATGGGATTCTGTAGAATAGAATAAGATTGAAGATGCACTTATAGCTAAGATGTATAGACACTATTATATCCCACTACAATTCACTACACATGATGTACCACAAGAATTGTTGATTAGAATATCTTCTAGATTCAATTTTGCACTCCATGAAGAGAAAAGGATAAGAGAAAGAGTACTGGTTTCTCTTATACCTCCTGAATCAAAGAGAGAAGAAATCAATGAAATCATGGAGAAATATGCAAAAATTTTCTCACCCAAAATAAGAGCTTATAAATCTCTTAAAGAGAAGCTTATAGAGCTAGAACAAGAAAACCATGATACATGGAGCAAGATACATACTCCTGATGAGGAGACAAGTTATGAGAAGGAAAATATCACCCAAATAAATAACTCAACAGTTGAGTTAGACAATGAAGAAGTATAGATAACTGGCTAGAAATAGATCGATATTATAGATGAAGAATGGCCTAGTGAAGAAAATCAGGTACCAGCAAGTCAAATTCACATTAGTTCAGAGGATGAAGAAGTTACCAAGGAAGAATTGTCAATAAAAGGTAACTTAACTGATGATATAAATGATGAATCATGGTTAGAAAACATTGTCACTGACACCATAGAACAAGACCCTATAGTAGAATTTCATAAAGATGAAGACATAAATGCTGCAAAGGGCAATACTGACAAACAGGATACACATATTAACGCTGCAACAGTCAATACACCTACAAACATGAATATATTAATAGATGCTATTGATATTCAATCAAGTCAGGAAAAATCATCTAAGAAAGATGATAATATACCCAAGGATATGGATACAGATGAAAACAAAGTTGCATCCAACACTCAAAAGGATATAGATACATAAATGAAGGATGCAACCGACAATCAGCAAGAAGTGTCAAATGAACAAAACAAAGAAGCTGATAATAAAACAAAGGGTACACTAAGAAAGGGTGAAGAAAAAGATAAAAGTGAAGGAGTCAAGTAGGATGAAGGAATACAACTTAAAGAAGATACATCTATTGATACACCTAAGGCACATGAGGAGATGTCTTCACCAAACCAGTTGGTGTACTCAGAACATATACAAAAGGATGCCTCATCTTCTCGACCCTCACCTACCAAGTCAACCCAATCTTAAGCTTTACAGATGGTAGTACATCAATCTGCCATCTAGCCAAAAAAGAAGAAGAATAAAATAGTAAAGAAAGACATCTTGGTTGTTACACTGCATGAAGTAATAGAAGTTCCAAATTGGAATATTACCACTTTGGACAGTGATAAACTTCAAGAGTTTGGAGTGCTATGTCAAAGAAAAGCCATTCAAAAGAAAATGATACAAGAACACAGGGAAACAATGGCACTTGACAAGGCAAGAGAAATTCTCCAACAACTTGTTCCTGAGGTAAAAGTTGAAGCAAATACTATAGTTAAGGAACAAATAGCTATTCTTATCGATGCAATCACAAACCAGAATATAGATGCAGAACAAACTATTGAAGAACAAGAAGAAAAGAAGTATCAATACAAGTTAATTGATAAAATCAGCCAAGAAGTGGCATTGAACAAGGTGAAGCTCTCTGAACTAACTAATCAATTAGAGCCAATGATCGTTGAAGCAATTACCTTAGTTCAAAAAATGTGTACACTTGAAAATTTTACAAAAGAAAATAGTGACAAATTAGCAAAGATAGATTCTAATGTCACAGCAAGTGCACAAAGCCTAACCTCAAATGCAGACAGTATCCAGGTGCATCATGACAAGGTCATTGAGGCTAACAGGCTCAGGCAAGAAATATGGGATGCTGAAACACAGCTAAGAGGTGAGATTACAAAACTACAGGCACACATTCTGCCTAATCTTACTATTCTACAACAACATATTTCTGAAGAAAGAAACCTTATTGCAACCCTAGAGATGTCTATAGTAGACAACATCTATGATATACATGTAAGGATATCACTGGAGCACATGGCTCTAGAAATTCTAAATGATAAATGGGAAAATATGATGGAGGAGATCAAGTCCTCACATTCCCACATTTTTGACAAGCTGTAAGTACCTTTGCCTTTAGAATCAAAAAAGGAGGAATAGAAATGAAATGTATATTGTATGTACAGAAGGAATAAATATATAAAGATAGTTATGTACAATATATATCAAAACAAAGAGGAAAAGAAAAGTACATAAGGATATGTATATATACTTACACTTACTGGCATATACATAGGGGGAGTCATTCAAATGACTAAGGAAGGAGTATACATAGGTGTACATACTAATACACTCAGTATGTTGCACATATCATGTTTTTGATACTAATATCAAAGGGGGAGATTAATGACATTAATTTTTCCATTAGTACACTTAGTGAAAAACATTGACAAAGATCATATGTACAAGCATTACCGGTGGACTACAAGCATTACCGGAAAACAAAAAGCATACCCAAAAGAACACAAAGGTCATGAAAAATTCTAAGTATGGAATTGACTGATGAAGACTAACAAGTGTTGTATCGATGAAGTGAACAGAACATCACCGATGGGTCAATTTCATAACATTGAGAACATCACTGACGACAAAGTTTTGAGAACAAAACCGACTGAAAAAAAAATGCATACCTGACGACCAGTTCAAGAAACGAACACTGACGACAAAGACAATCGATCGTCAGAACCAATAGTCAGTTAGAGAACCCGCAAATAGCGGATCTAAGTTTTACATGTCAAATAGAGAAATGTAATTCTATTTATAGATTTTTAATTTGTTTTAAATCATGACTTGAGGGTCAAGCAAGCTTTATGTAAATGTTTTAAAGCATCCTAATGGATCTAAAACATATCTAACTAAAGATCAAGGTCAAGTTGTAAACCTTGGATCTAGAGTTAACTTGTGAAGCGTGAATCAAGAATTGAGCCAAAATCTAGTATAAATAGATGTTCAAATCAATTGTGAGTTATTAATTCATTATTGTTTATAGCCACAATGAGCATCTAAGGAGCAAAAGGCAAAGTTCATGCAAATTTTAGAAACAGATCATATTAGTTGTCAAGAACACACAGAGGCTACCGACGAGCAGACAAAGGTATTATTCAATCATGGAAGGATGATTACTTATACATAAGAAGCTTTCTTGGATCTGTTATCAGAAATTAGAGATTGCATACATCATCAGATCAACAACTTATGTAGTTGCATTCTAACAAGTGCAACACATCTAAAATCCTTTTGTAGAAGGTGGACTTAACCGTTCTTTACAAATCTCTTAACAGAGTGCACACTTAATAGTGTTGCTAAAGATTCAAACGAAGTAGACCTTAATAGGTCTCCACTGTAATATTCCTAACAGGCTAGGTCATTAGAAGTGACCAATTGTAAGCCTTAACCAATCCCTTCTTTTCTGCAGATAGTGAAGTCTTGTGGGTAACAATCCCCACCGCAGTTTTTACTTCCTAACAGGAGTTTTCTGTGATATCATATCTTATGTTATGTGTTATCTATTTTCATGAATATTTTTTTTATGGTTACATACTAAAGAACTTATGATATGATTTCATATACACAAAGAAAGATGAACAGTTAGATAAGAAATTACAAACTGATGATTAAGTGTTAAATGAGCTAACCAAGAAAAAGTTTTAGAGGTACTGATTCACCCCTCCCCTCTTAGTACATCATTCCAATATAATTCCAACACATCCCAATCTATTGTTCTGAACCTGTACCTCCAAGAAAAAGGGTTTTTTTTGGGGGGGGAGAGGTTTGCCTTAGTCAAACCCCGATTTAGGAATTAACCTTGAAATCAATAATTGAAATAAAGAATGCTATCAAGCAGTAGAAGTAAATCTAATAAGGAAGCTAAGATATTCAAATAGATATGTAATTTTATTTTGAATGTAAACAAGTATGTAAATATGAAAGCTTGGACTCAATTAGAAACCATAAACCTCCATTATTGTATGCTTGGAATCTACCTTGAAGGGAGAATGAATGAGGCTTGAGGGTGCACAAAGGATCTTGAAGGAAGATCACTACACCATGATGGATAGATATAGGATTTGAATGATGAATCTTGAATGCTTGAACTAAATCCCTTCAAAGGCTTGAAAGCTTGAATCCTTGATCTTTAATAGAGAACTTGAATTCTTGAGAGGAAAAATTGAATATTTTGAAATCTTGAGAAAATGTAGAACAATGGATGCTTGAAAATTTTTCTTGATGACTTCTTGTTTGATTTCACATGGAGATAATTAGTGCTTCACTTGACTTGACTTGACTTAGAGAAAATGAGAGGAGAAAGATTCCTTTTAAATAAAACTAGGGCACAATATTCTAGAGAGTTTGGAATAGGGGAATTAAATTCAAATTAGACCCATGCCCCTAGAAGTGGACCTATATTAAATATAATTTAAGAATCATCACTTTGGAACCCAAAACAATTGACCCGAAAGCGGGAAATGATTTTTTGATGACCTCCAACAATTGACTAGCTTCCAAATTTGAAAGGGGACCCAGGTCAAGTTTGAGGTCATCCTTGACCTAGGTGAAGGTTGAGGTCGACCTTGATTTATGTCAAGGTTAAGGTCGACATTTACCCAGGGCATCAAAACCCCTGGAAAACATGCCAGATGGGATGGAAGGTGCCCAGAGAGGCCCAATCAGGGTCCTAAATAGGCTGAGAAGTGAGAGAGGATGCAAAAATGAGGGGACAATGTGATAGTGATAAAAAAATACCCTAATGAGGGCTAAACATTCTTATCATGGAAGTTCTTCCATTTTAAGATGATACATTAATCCCCCACTTTAGCAGGAGCATGGAAATTAAACATACTCACGCTAAAGTTAGAAGAAAGACACAGGTGGATCACAATGAGGTAGAACATCACTAAGTCTAGGAAATGATCCCCTGACTAAAGATTCTAACTCAATGTACATGCATAAATATATGCAAGTAAAGAGAAATTAATCATAGAAAAAATACATGATTACATAAGTAAGACAAGAGCAACACTACAAATAACATAGCTTCATGATATAATCCTACTAGCATGAAAGTGATAATCTCTCCTAGTAAGATTCCCACCTTACCATGAATCACCAAGGAGGGAGACCCCAACAGTCTAACCCATAAATTGTGCTTTGTAATTGTAATGTGTCTTCTAACAACTTTTGAAATATACAAAGATCCACATTCTTGTATCACTATGGAAATATATAAAATGTGTATCTTTTTAGGATTTAGCAACTTATGTGCATTACCTTCAAAGGATTTAGCATATTGTAAAATTGAAAATGTCTATCTCTTCAGGATTTAGCAACTTATGTGTGTTACCTTCTGAGGATTTAGCAAAAATAAAAAAATAAAAATGTGTGTCTCTTTAGGATTTAGCAACTTATGTGCGTTACCTTCTGAGGATTTAGTATATTTAATTGTAATGGAATGTGTATCTCTTTAGGATTTAGCAAATTATGTGTGTTACCTTCCGAGGATTTAGCATGTTGCAAAACAAAAGGTTAGAACAAAAATGGAATAATATAGAACGAGGGAGGCCGTATATATGCCCCCCTCCTTAAGATGGTGAAATACATACTATTTTGTCATCTTAAGGAAAGAAAAGAACAAGGATAAAGTATTCTTCAACATCAATACAATATCCATAGACAATACCAGTCCAAGCCAAGAAGGTCACAACTCCTATGAGGCCATGGAAAGGATGAATGCAAAGAGATATCATGCAAGAAGTAAAAAAGTAACCCTTGTGAGGAATAGCACACTACTCAATTTCCAAGGTGAGAAATTTATCAACCATGGAAACCCAATGTCAAACAAAGAAATGGGTTATGATTAAGGACATAGATCCACAATGTAAACCAGAATTTTCATGTATGATTGGATATCACATAATAGATAGATATTTCTTAACCAAGGGAAAAGTGGATCCCAGAAATATAGAGAATAAGGAGATGGCATCCTTGCCCCCCAAGCGTGGGAACAAGGATGAAAGGGGACCTATTATATCGCTCACAAAAATATGCAAGACAATGAGCCCCCAAGGATTAGGATAGCATTGCTTACATAATGTAGAGTTCAATAATAGGAACATAAATGTTATTTAGAGAAAATAGGATTGAAATACAACTCATTGCCACATGATATATAAATAATTTTACTATCAATGAGCCACCTAATCTTATAATGTAAAGCTTGACATTCAATAGAGTGATCATGAAATCTATGATAGAAACAAAAATGAAGAATCTTCAAGTATGACTACATTTCTTGTTGTGTTTAGATGTAGTAATCATCTTAGCATGAAGGAGTTTAGGAAAAACAATTTCTTGGTCAAATTCCTTCATAGCGTAATCATTTTTTGAGGTGTTATTTGAGATGTTGGTAACATTTCTATGTTGTTGAGGATTAAATATTAATCCATAAGAATGCTCATGCCTTCCATTCTATAAGGGAATTTTAATTCCATGTTTATGCTTAGCACATCCTTGACTATGGAATCCTTGTTTAACTAGTAAATGATAACTAGGACCATAACAAGAAGCCATATGAAAAGAAGTCAATTGAACTTTAGTAATCACTATGTCATCATTAGTATGTGCGATAGATTCACAATAAGGAAAAATAGAATATATCCTAGGAGAAAATGAGATAGGAGCTTGATTCTCCATAGGATCATCATTAAGAGGGAGAGTATTATGTGAATTCATATCATTTTCTGCTAATGCCTCATCACTAGAAGGAATCCCAATTAGAGGTAATACGTCAATAATGTTTTCTTTTTTCTCTAAAATGTCTACATAAGGGGAGTGTGTTTTAGAAAAAGATTCACCATCATGTATGAATATGTCATCCATTAATAAATCACCCTCTTGTATCAAAGAATCTTCACAAGGAGGAGATAAAACAATGTCTTTATCTAAGGGTTCATCCCAGAAAGTAGAATCACCCATAATGGCTTCATGAGGAATAGAGTAATCAACATCCAAATCTAGAGGTTCATCCCAAATAGGAGGATTATCATCCCTATCAATAAAGTACATTGTAGGAGTGCCTAAAGCTTGATCCCTAAAGTGGAAATAATTATATTATAAAATAGGCTCATAGAAAAGACATGTATTAGGAGATGAATTAACATCAATCCTTAACTCATCTCTATGGTAAAGGTCAATTGAAGAGGTTGTAGAGGAGGATAAAATAGGAATAGGATCAATGGATATCTCATTCGAGCCATTTTCATCCTCACTCCAGTGTACCTCATTAGGGGATCTATCCTTTTTCACAAGAAAAGCCTTATCAAATTATTCAAAACAAGATTCATACATGTTGAACACATAATAAAATTACAAGCATGTAAATTTTTTTCTTTTTTTTTAATTTTTTTTTAATAATTTTTATGTATTTTTGGAATATAAATGCAAGAGCATAATAGAAAACCTAGTTTTATATGCATGCAAGATCTAATATGAAATGTAAATCTAACACCAATGAGAAAGAGTTGTCTATCGCAGGTTCACCAAAATGTAACAGCTAAAATCAAGACATAAGAGATATTACATTTGAATATGTTATGGGGGTAAATAAGATGCTCTCCTTCTATCCCTATATATGAAAATGAAAGATCCAAGTTTATTAACCCAAGAGGAAGGATCAATGCATAAATTAATCAATCATTTAGAAACAAGAATAAGGAAGGAAGATCTTAAGTACCCCGGGTTTTGTTAATTTGATTGATTAATTTGAATATCTATTTTAGGTTTAGATAGATTGATATCCTTAATTGAATTGAATATGAGAAATGCACTAACCTTGAAATATTGCAAATCCAAAGAATGCTATTTTCTAAAGCCTGTATTGAGTTTCTGGAAAATCTGAGACCAGATCTGGAACAGAAACGTAGAGACAAACAAAACTCAGAAATCTTTTTATGTTCTGAGATAGTTCTGATTTGTACCCTCAAGTCAATGTCACCATTTTCTAGTATTTCTGATTTCACCCTAGGTCACAATCAACCTAAAAAGTCTCACACTGAAATTCTGCTTTTGGGTCTCGAAAGTTTACTGAAAAGGGTATCGGAATCTCTGTCCCGATATTCTGTTCTGAACCTGTACCTACAAGAAAAAGGCTTTGTTTTTTGGGGGAGGGGTTTTCCTTAGTCAAACCCCAATTTAGGAATGAACCTTGAAAACAATAATTGAAATAAATAATGCTAGCAAGAAGTAGAAGTAAATGTAATAATGAAGCTAAGATATTCAAATAGATATGCAATTGTATTTTGAATGTAAACAAGTATGTAAATGTGAAAGCTTGGACCGAATTAGAAACCATAAACCTCCATTATTGTATGATTTGAGTCCACCATGAAGGGAGAATGAACATGAGTCTTAAGGATGCACAAAGGATCTTGAAGGAAGATCACTCCACCATGGTGGATAGATCTAGGGTTTGAATGATGAATCTTGAATGCTTGATCCAAATCCCTTCAAAGGCTTGAAAGATTGAATCCTTCATATTTAATAGAGAACTCGAATTCTTGAGAAGAAGACTTGAACACATTGAAATCTTGAGAATATGTATAATAATGGATGCTTGAAATTTTTTCGTGATGACTTCTTTCTTGATTTCACTTGGACAGAATTAGTGCTTCACTTGACTTGACTTAGAGAAAATAAGAGGAGAAAGCTTCCTTTTATATTAAAATAGGGAAAAATGTTCTAAAGATGCCAAGATAGGGGAATTAAATTCCAATTAGACCCATGCCCCTAGAAGTGGACCTATATTAAATATAATTTAAGAATCATTGCTTCAAAACCCAAAAAAGCTGATCCACAAGCGGGAAATGAATTTTTGATGACATCTAGCAGCCAACTGGCTTCCATATTTGAAAGGGGGACCCAGGTCAAGGTCGAGGTCATCCTTGACCTAGGTCATGGTTGAGGTTGACCTTTACCCAGGGAGTCAGAACCCCTAAAAAATATGCCAGAGGGGATGGAAGGTGCCTAGAGAGGCCCAATCAGGGTCCTAAATAGGCAGAGAATTGAGAGAGGATGCAGAAATGAGGGGACAATGTGATAGTGATAAAAAACACCCCCTAAGGAGGGCCAAACATTCTTATCATGGAAGTTCTTCCATTTGAAGATGATGCACTTGCCAAAAGTAAAACTTATTTCTCAAAAAGATGTTTATACCTTTGTTGTATCCCTGGAAATATAGTCTCCCATGTGTCTCAAAGATTTTTAAGTATAAAAATGTGCTGAATAATTTTTGTAGCTAAGCCAACAATGCTTTCCAGTGAGCTAACATCTGGATAATTGACTAATTCTTTGGCTTTCTTCAGGTGAAACTACATTGATTAGATATAGGGAATTAATAATTCTTGCAGTTCAACAAATTCCAATCTAAGCTTATCCTCCTCCTATCTCAATGAAATTTGAACTCCCATTAGTTCTTGAATTTTTGAGTAGTAAGTCTTGAATGCTCCAAGATTTGTAGTTAGCTACTTAAGCTACTCAATCATCTCTTTTTCAATATTTGTTTCCCTCTTCTTGATTTCAATCGTAAATTTTGAAAGAATACAAAACTTTTGAAATAATGCTATGATGGATGTGAGTTTATTTCAATATGTCTTCCATTAGTTTCTTCTCCATAGACTCCTTGTGAATCTTTAACATGTATTCAGTCAAGTCCTTGTTTCTTCCTTTTCTTTGTTGGACTAATTTACCAACTTGGTCTAGTAGGGGTTCAGATTCATCACTTGTAACTTCAGGAACAATTTCCTAGAAAACCCCCTTTACATCTTCTAAGATGTCTACCTTTTTCTTCTTTGCCAATAGCTTATCTTGTTCAGCCTTTCGGGATACAATCTCTACATAAATATGTAATTCTTTGGGTTTCATCATATTTGGGTCTCCCTTTAGTATGATGATTGGCTTTCTCAAATCAATGACTTGCTTCCTTTTTTCTCTTCTTTTTCTAAATGAATCTTCTCTCACCAGTAGAGAGTTTGGAACGTGATTCCTTAGTTGCATCTCGTGACTCGATATGTGTACCAAAAATGGTTTCTTCTTATTTTACTTCATCTATGGGTTTCACTTCTTCTTTTTGTTTATCCGTCTATATTTCTTCAGTCTTTTCCTTAAGATTTGATTACCGCTGCATTTCACTTTATGTTTCTAGTGTCTTTTGTACATTGATAGGGTCAGTAGGTGGCTCTTCGTGTTGTTGTTCCTTGGTGCCAGTAAGAAGAACTAACTTGGTGCTCTTTTTTTTTTCATTCTCAATGGCCTTAGGTACATCAACCTTTAACTTATTTGTATCTATATGCGTCTTGGTTTCTATAGTGTGTATATCTAGTGTAGTGTCAGTAGAAACATCTTGTACAATGGGGTAACTGAGTACTTGCTCAATTATTGGTTTGGTACTTTGTAATGATGTGTAATAAACATCCATGGGCTCAGTGTCATGTTCTTGTACATCAATTACGTATTTGTCTCTTGATATCTTCCTTGGTGGATCTTCTTCCTTAGGAAAGTCTTCAATGATAATCTCCACATTGTCAGTAGTTAGATCAATATGATCTATTTGCTTGGTGATTTTCTTTACCTAATCAGTAATTTTTCCACCTTGACTCTCCTCTGCTTCTTATTTTTCAGTATCATTTATTTCAAATATTTATTTCCATTTTGTAGTTGTATCCTTGTCCACTAATTCTAGGTCTCCAGTCAATATCTATAGAAATATTCCCTTGACTATAAATTTATTTGAATTTTTCTTCAAGGCTTCAACAATTTTTGATGGTGCAAGGTTGGGAATAGTATGTACAAGAATATTCTCTCTCATCTCCTTTTCTACATTAATTGCATTCTTCCACCTTGCATCAATTTTTTTGTAAATTTATTCTCGTAGCTTATCTGCAATCTCTATAGGTGTCACTCTATAACTCATTAAACTAACAATTATAGCATCTTCAATCTTTTTCTTATCTTCTTTATTCCTCTTCAGATATTTTACTTGCCTAAATCCACCAAATAATCCTAAATTCTTTAATCCATCTATAAAATCATCAAGACTTTGTGGAACTCGTGAGAGCTCTACAACTGGTACATATTTCTCAGGCTTGTCAGATTTTGTTTCACTCTCTTTTTGAAGTAATAATCTTCTCCTTCTTCTAGTAGGTTGTTTCTTGCGTCTGGTTATCTCATAAATATTTCCTTTGGTTGAACTTGTAACCACCTGAATCTGACCCTATAAATTTCACTTAACTTGGATGTTTATGGTAAGAGCTACCACTATGGGTGGATAGCCGCATATATCTCGATCTTTGTTATGTGTAAACTACGGTGAGTTTGACACAATTTCCATGTCTATTTTCTGATCCATATTATCACTAAGGTATACGAATCATAATGTACCCAAGGATATGAATTTTCAAGGTCATTGCGGGTCCAATATCTTGCCTTACTCAGAATCTGGTATATTAAAAGGAAG